>VNJS01000255.1:0-106404 GCA_008042575.1 Drosophila watanabei
TAGATCGACTAGGCTGTTGATGCTGATCAAGAATATATATACTTTATAGGGTCGGAGATGACTCCTTCACTGCGTTGCAAACTTCTGACTGAAATTATAATACCCTGCAAGGGTATAAAAATAAGCGAATGCAAATGCTAACAGAACTCAGGCTGCGCAGAGAAGGTCCACGCGCTGCTATGACCGGGAAAAAAGCTAAAGCTTGCAAAAGTCATCGACCGATCAAATGAACAGATTAGTCATAATTGTATGTACATAGTCCTTTTAGACAACAGCGCCTCTGATTATCTCCTGCCACTTAAGTGACATTTGTTCCATAGGAGAAGTTAAAAAGATATCGAAACTGTCAACAATAATTATTGTCCATATCTCAAAGTATATTAACCGCATTGTTTTTTGATTCTTTTCAATTTTACAATCGCTTCTTTGGCAACTACGATATAGTACTTTGATCTGGCTCTTTCCGACTCATATATAACCTGCAAATACTCGAGAAAGGATCTATCTTTGGCATGCCGAAGATTGTGTAATCGCTCTTATCGGCCTAAGAACTGTTGTTGACTAGAAATTTAATTGGTGTCGCACCCGTGACCTATCTTTTCGTAGTGTACGAAATTCTTGGTAGTCTGAAACAGAAAAAATATATATATACAATGTATTTATTGTTATCGGTGAAGACATATATATTTTTAAGGAGTGCATTGAATTAACTATCAAGAAAAATGATAGACAATATTTACAACCTTCTT
The DNA here is from genome assembly GCA_008042575.1 of Drosophila watanabei. Taxonomy (NCBI): domain Eukaryota; kingdom Metazoa; phylum Arthropoda; class Insecta; order Diptera; family Drosophilidae; genus Drosophila; species Drosophila watanabei. The sequence goes on from VNJS01000255.1 coordinate 750, forward strand.
ATTTATATCAAGAAGATTTCATGTCCTTTTTAATTTTCAAAGGTGAATCAAATTAAAAATATTAATAAATTTTAATATTAATTGTAATATTGAATTGAATTATAATACTTTTTTTTCAAATCTTTTTAAATACTAATTACGAATAAATTAAATGAGAATTCTAGATTTTTGGACATCTGCTGACTTATACATCCTAAAAAGTTTTGCTGAATTAAATTATTTCTTTTGTGAAACAAGCAATTTGAAGTACAAAATATTGTTTTAAATTATTTTTTTTTAATTGAAATTGCTGTGAAAAGTCTGAAAAATATTAACATTATATAATTTTTATTTTACATTTTAGAAATGTTGTTCAAGTATAAAAGAAGTATTTGAATAAACAAAATAATCGGATTATTTAGAATGACTTTTATTTATAGATATTTTTAATAAACTAATCTGAATTATCTGTATACAATCAATTGTTCATCTAAAATTGTTGGGTATATGTTAAATATTGTCTTGTAACTGATTAGTAGCTTCATCTTTATATATAAATGCGAAAAAATCAGTCGAATAAGTTCATTTAAAGTTCGCAATCACAATCAAGTGGCTGGTACTTTTGTGTTGTCTCTTACTTTACCTATTGCATATTTATTTTAAATTTTTTAATTATTTGAGTTGCCTCTTAGTTTACGCATTATATATTTACTTTACTCTTTAAAATTACAGGCATTTTTTGTAGTGGTCTTCATTAGTATTCACGTTGCCACTCCTAATGGTTTGTTTGGTAACGCTTTTTATTTGTTTAACGCCATAAAAAATAAACTACAAAATGTTTTTCCATGTGTGTTCGGGAAAACTGTCATCGGAAAAAAAGGAACATGCAAAATGCGCATATCCCATTATTGATTTAAGGCAATAATCGTTAATTTAAAAATAGTAATTACTTATCGACGAAAAAATATATACAAAAGAGCTCAAATTTTAACCTATTTTTCCATATCATCTTAATAAAAGAAATAACATAATGCTTTAAAATGTAACACTGTGCTTCAATATAAGTCACAATATTTGTGTTATCTCGAATTATTATAATTAATAAATAATTAATAACGAAGAAAATTTTGTTTTTTTGATTTCCGGTACGAATTAATAGCTCTATTTTGTCCATAGCCGAGACACTCAAAGCTGGAAGCGCTGTGGCAAATACTTTATACCCCCCTAAAGGAAAAACGTTTCAAGATAATAATTAATTCTAAAAGGAAAATACAAAAACTAATGAGAGAAATAAGAGAGAGAACTCAGGCTGCGTATAGCAGGTCCACTTGCTGCCACGACCGATTGAAATAAGGTTATTGCTTGCAAAAGCAATACTGATTAATCATTTATTTATGTACTATATATATGTACATAGTCTTTGCAGACAGAAGCGCTTCTGCATTATCTCCCGAAAGCCACTAAAGTGACTTTTGTTCCCTAGGAAAGCTAAAAAGGGATGGAAACGAGAACTCCGACCAAAGCCCAGACAACTACCTGCCCAAATCTCGTTCAACTTTCGACCTTTGATATAAAATAACTATATCTTAGGTTTTATCAGTAGGTTTAAACCCTGGCAGGGTGTTCCAAATTTAATCAGAAGTTTGCAACGCAGTAAATGAGTCATTTTCTAGTTTGAAACGTTGAAGATTTCATAACCGCTCTTATCGGCCGATGACTGGAAATTCAATTTTGTTGACTAGAAATTTAATTGGGTTCGCAAAATTGACATAGGTCAATAAACAAATTTTTAACCTTTTCTAGGTATTTGAAATTCTTGATTTTCTGAATTCTTGATATTCTGAATTAGAAAATGAATATATAAATACATTGCTATCAGTAAAGGCATAAATATTTTTAGGTGTGCTTTGATAAATTGTAATTAACTATCAAGAAAAAATTTGGTGTTATTATTATTAAGAAGATTTTAGGCTATTTTTTGTTTAATATTTATTAAGTTTTGAAAAACAATCTCTTGTTTGACCATTAAAATTGATTTAAATTTAATGAATAATAATATTTATGCATGTGCACACACAACTTTTTTGTTTAATCTTTTTAAAAATTAAAAACAAATAAATGAACATAATTCAAACCTCCGGCTTTCCTGCTCATCCGCTTGGGGATAGAGTAGTGCGGCTCCTCGTTATCTCACACCAGCAGATTGCTGATAACAATTGTTTGCAGCATCTATATAAGTAGAAACCATCAGTGAAAATATATTTATTTTAGAAGCGCATTTCTCATGAACCGACTGGTGAGTAACATATTTTTCAAGAGAATGAAACAAGCTCTTATTTTCCTCTTAATTGACAGGTATTTTTGGTTGTTTTGGCCCTTGCAGGCATCCATCTGGTAAATTCCCTCCCAGATAATTATAATGGGCGTGGATCTGACCAAGGTGGAGGCTCCGTAGGAGATATAGATTTACGTGGCCTCTTTGGATCTATAGCTAATATCATTGACGAAAGTATTAAGCTTGGACAACGTATGGGAAAACAACAGCAGACCAAAAACGGAGGACAGAGTAGTAGCGGTGGATATGGTCAAGGTGGTGGCTTCGAAGGAGACCAGGTTAAAGGTGGAGCATTTAGTGGCCTCTTTGGATCTATAGCTGATGTCGTTAACGAAAGTGTTAAGCTTGGTCAACGTAGAAAAACACAACAACAATACGAAAATGGAAAAGGGACGAACCATATATTTAAGGACTCTATAATGGAGGATAAAATGGGGGTCAAAGTGGATACCCCAAGCAGAACTTAAACTGTCAGACAACAGACCTGCTTATTTCAAAAATTAAGCATGTAATATAAAATTTTTAAAATTTTGTATATGCTTTAAAAACTATCTAAATTTAAGGATTTAATACATATGTTGTTTATAAATAAAGGAAATATTTCAAATGTTAAGTAAATTGATGTACTTATTTTTAGAATAAAAATAATTATTCTAAAGAATTCAATACTTTAATGCTTGATGGAGCTATGAATTGGACTTGGTTGTAATACAGATACAAATGTAAATAAGTGTAAAAATATTTCATTATCTATTCACTATTCGCAGCATTCAAACACCAAAATCTTAAGCCTAAAGTGTTGATTGACTGCCCATTGAGTTGATTCGATTTTCCGCGATTCCAAGCCCAATGTACCTTCTCATGGGGCGCCTTAATTGGTTTCGTAGAATTTGCCGTAGACCCTTCTTCTCGTTTACCTGTTCGCACTACACTACCCCTTCCAGTACCATCTTCCCGTCCGTCCTCCTTACCCCCCGCACTTTCCTATGGATTTCGCCTATTACTTGTTCTGAAGTTCTTGGCTTTGATTCGTCTTCTGCCCGATAATTAAGGTCGCAACTTGGTCTTGGGCTTGGGCTTTAGTGCGTTTTGCAAATTACCCTGCAATTGCAGCAGCTCAGAAGGGATAAGCGAAATTGGCTTTAAATATAGCTTTCTGCTTAAAAGTCTTTGATTGATTAAACAGAACATTTAAGAAGAATCTACATACACACGATTTCCTCAATTTAAGGTATACATTTCAAATGGAAACTCATCATCATCCGATTAAAGTCAAAGCCGAATAAAACGCCTATTAAGACATCATTGGTAAGTTTTATTATCATACTTTGTTTTGGCCCCGCAGTCGTATCAATCAATCAATCAATCAAAGCGCATCCACCAAAACGCCAATTTATGTCAGTAGTTCCGCTCATCCTTGACACAAAATTCAAGCCGAGAAGAGAAATCACATATATTTATACACATGCATAACATTTATGCGTAATTATCGAAGGTGGCTAAATGGACGTATACCCCCTTCCCTGTCAGTAAATCAAAAAAGCCCACAAATATTTACAAAATCATAAACTTTGCTTTGATTTAATTGCTGTTCGGTCTTGTTTGTCCGATGAATTTGGCCAACCTTCGTGCCACAAGCGAACGCTGCTAGGTGGGAGGCAATTTGGCAGTAGTTTATTTTTTTTGTTACTTATATGTTTATGTATCCAAACTTAATTACGCGCGTGTTTCTGTCAGATGACCAAGCCAATCTTTTTACACTTAAAAGACCTGAGGCCAAAATAAATGGTAAAACAAAAGGCAAGACCGAAAAGCTGAAGTAAATATGCCAAGCAATTTGTATTGGAAAATGAAAAAGTCAAGAACCAGATCGTTGACATCTTCACGAAAGTTTAATCACATGTTTCAAGGAAAAGGTATATGATTTTATATAGCTTAAATATTAAATATTCAAAAATTAAACTATGTACTTCAGGTTCAATTTCCTCAGATCAGGTTTCCTTGCCTGTTTATTTATGGTTCGAGGTCTGAGGGTTTAAGCTAGCGAATGCCGCTACGCCCAGGGGAACGTTTATTCAGAGTCGTCGGGGCAACATAATTTTGCACAGAAATTATTAGCACTTTATTATTTTGTGTTTTTGTGGTTGTTACGCCCCTTTCTTGTACGCATTAGCACTAAATTCAAAAAACCCACGAAACCCACACCGGCACACGGGCCAAATTTTTCACCTTTCGTTTTGAGGTTGAAATTTTAATGAACACTTAGCAACATACTGACAGAAATATGTGAAAATGTTTTAAGGCATTTTTGAAATAGAGAAATAATGTTTTAAAATTTAATTTACAAAAACTCTTGAATTAAATATTAATTTATATACTTTTTTCGTTCAGTCTTGGTGTCTCATGTAAGCTCTAATAAATTTATTTACTATTTTATTGGCTCGCAGAGGTGAGGCAAGATACTTTTTGGCCTAATTGCATCATTTAAAGTCTAGACCTAAACTTTGATATTTAAAATATAAATAATACTTTGTGTATATTAAAATAAAACTTTCAGGAAGTCTCACACTTACCGCCATATGTCATCTCTGATTTCCTGAAATACTTGTCGCCTCTTCCTGCTCATCATTAGTGTCGTCGGCATCAGCATCAACATCACATAACGAACGTTCAACTCTCGTTGACCATTGAAATTATTCGCATGACCCCACGGGGGAATCGCTTGCACCTCCTATTGAAAACGTGAAATCCCAAAGAGCTGGAAAACCAAAAAAAAAAGGCAGCACCAGCTGACCGATCGTGAACTCTGCGGTTGTCGGGCAGACATCTTCACCTCTTGTCGACTTTCCACGCTTCCCATTTCCATTTTCATTTCCATTTCACTTTCTTTTGCACAACGCGATGCCGCCGAGAGATGCTTCCTCGCAGCATCGCGTAATTAACATTCAGCTCTCGACTCGGCTCTTTGGCAGAGATGCCAGTTGCCAGTTGCACTGCCGTTCGGCGTTCGTAATGAGGAAACAAATGTTGTCAAATGCGTTGGCGGTTGGGCGCTCGCTCGATAAGCGAAGCCGCAGAAAGACTGAAAAAAAAATGCAGCTGTGCGGGATGTCATTGCACTTGGTTTTAAACGGAGTTCCCAGAGTCACCTTACTGTGGCCAGTAAATGAAGTTCAGGCAGGCACCAAGTTTAATGGAGCTTAATGTCAAGGCTTGTTTTGAGGAAAATATGCTTGAACATTATTTAAAACAATTTAGACCCTACTTCCTTCTCTTGAAAGTGGTGAAATTGTGTTGTGAAGTTTTTAGGCCAAGATTTAGGAAGTATATTTTTAAAATACTATTAAACAATTTAATTTAATTCAGTTAATATTAATTGGTTGCAAATAAACCTATGTTTCTCTCTCTCTTGTAGTAATTTTCATTAAGTAGGAAAAATTATATAAATAGTATTATTAGTAAATTAATATTATAATATACATTAAGTTCACTTCAAAGAAGCATTCGTACTTACAGTCATTGTTATCATTTATTTGTTCTTCTCAATAGTTTGTTAATTTTCTTTACAATATATACTCATAAATAATTAATTTACATATTACTTAGACAATATATTATCACTAAAAATAAGCTAGGAAAAATATTAAAAATTATAACTAAAATATAAAATTATCAATTTGCTTGGACTGATAAAAAATAAAATCATTTTTTTTCCCACGAATCACAAACTAACTAGATACGCCTCGTCAGTTTTTTGGAATTTAGCATTCCTAAAATTTGTTGAATTTTATTTCATATGTTGACTTTATTCATAAAAATGTCAATTGCCTTAGATCAGTCAACTAAATAGTAGCTACGTGCTGAAATTTGTGGCATGAGTGTGTCTCTGTAAGCTGCAAAGTTCCCATGGAACAGAAGCCAACACCGAGACAAGGCCTTCGGCTATGTTTAAAACCGAGAACGTTGATGTAGATTAGGAAAGAAGAGCGCAGTATAATGGGTAATAAATGCAAGTCTTAGACTAATTTCGAACGTGTTAAAATGATACTGCAGATGGCCCCGGAAGCCAAAATAAAAACATTATGTTGGCACGCTATGTGAATGTAAGTTTTTCGACTTTAAGATACTATAGTGATGATTTTTGAACTGAAAAAGGAGTGCATTAATCTTTATCCCCCAATTTTTCTAACAAAAAATTTGTATACAGCAAAGTATTTTAAAAAATTGTATTTTTAATTAATATACCTTTTCAAAAATCTTATACAATGCGCCTTGGCTAATTTCATACTGTTTTCGGAAGGCTCTAATCAAAAGCTTAATGCACAGCAAAGGGAACGAAGCAAAAGGTATGCAAAATGCAAAGGCAAACAACTTAAAATCGACAGCAAACCAAAAAAGAATAAAAAAAAGTATTAAATGGAAAATGTGCAACCGGCAACCGGCGAATTTCAGCCTGCCACCGCGATATGAGGCGAGCTCAACAATTATTATGCAGCAGCAAAAATCCACTCGAGGCGTTGCCCGCAGCCAAGTCGCTGCCAAGTGATTCTAATGATGCTTCTAATGATATAGTCAAAAGCGAAGCGCATCTCGCTGCTGCGAGGGGATCGGAGAAGGAGTCGGTAGCAATTGCATTCGGTTACCCATTTGGTGGAGCCAAAGTCAGTCTCTTTTAACCCTTATCCAGCATGGTAGAAAAGAATTGAGGAATTCTTTTGAAAATATTTTTCTAAGTGAGAATATTGTTATACCAAATAATTACTTGAGTATATTTCTTTTATAAAATAAGACAAAAATGACCAGTTTTTAAAGGAACATCATTAATAATTGAAACTATCTTTTATCACTTTTTACAACCACATTAGTAATTTGCTTAACTCTTTCTTTTACATTATATACTTTATTAAAGTTTTAAAGCAACTATAAATGATCTAAGCTAACCTAAAAATATCCCCTAGACCCCTAGATGGGTTAAATAAATGTTCTAATACGCCTTTTCCCCTTTCACTGCTCCTTCCTTCCTCGACGCGCGTCAGACTTTTCCGCTTTGATTTTGCGTTAATCTTGGCTTGCACCTGTTGGACGTTCGGTCCGCTCGTCCACTTCTCGGTGGGTTGGCGACTCTTCCTCCTGGTGGTAGAACCTGAAGGAGCCGTCCCGCAGGAACCCCTCTTGCCCGGACTTGGGGCTGGGAGCAAAGGCGATGCCGTTGTTCAATTTTGCGTGCCGTTGCCGCCTCTGTTATTTTAACAATCTGCCATTTAAGCGTAAAAAATGTTGCCTCGTTTCGTGCCGCAGAGTTTTCCTTTTTGTTTTTCCATTTTTTTTTTTCAGCGGCTCTTGCTTGGATTTAGTTTTTTTTTTCGGGCTATTTGATTTGGCAATCATGGACCGATGGCGCTGCGTTCTCCATTCTGCATTCTGCGTTTGCTTTTCGGTGCCAGGTTGCTTGGTATCTTTTTTCTTTGGTTTTTGGGCGGCGGCGTTGCGTTAGTTGAACCTTTTTCGGGCAAAACACACACGAGAGTTGGTCAAAAGGAAATGGGAGGGGGGGGAGACAGACAGGTTGGTTTGGACGCCAAGAATGTGGATTAGTCAAGACTTTGATTGAGAAATTCCTCGCGATCGCCGTGGTTTGTTAAATGGATAAATAGGAAGTCATTTCGGGATTTAATTTACTTTCCCTCTGCCTCGAAGATAATTATTTTTCGTTTTTTGTGGCATTATATGTACATATACGATGAGATTGCCTTATGAAGGCCATCCACATATGACAGCCGTGAGTTGATCGTCCATCATCGCATCGCACATGGCCAATGGCAAGGTAATCCAGGATGGTTGCTCCAATGAGTTTGCATTGAAAATCTCAACCTGTCAGGCAGGTTAACTCTCTAGGTTTCGGAAGTCCAGATTGGTTGCTTTTTAAGCCACTTGATTACAAGGAACTTGCAAATAATACATTTTTTAAACTTATGTATAAAATGCAGATCGAACAGCTGAAATTAAATTTATTTAAATGTATAAATCTTAAAGATCACTTAAAGAATGACACTTTTTATATACAAAAGTTATATTTTTAGTTACTAAAGAGTTCTATGATTTTAGGTTTATACATTTTTTTTTTTTGTTCAGGTTATTATGGCATTAAGTCAGATTAAATAACCATTAGGTAATGTTAGATTTACATTTGTATAAATTACCTATAATGTTCCAACAGAATACATAATATTAATAGTATATTCTATCAATTTAGTCAATATCTTTTCGTGCAGCATCTGCAAACATTGGGAACAACATCTGACTTGAATGTACGAGAATCCGCAGAAACTATCAAGGAATCCTTTGACAACACTCAATGCTGTATTTCTACCCGCATCAGGAGCAGGAGCCAACGACTACCAGCAACATCAGCTACCAGAAACATCGACTGCTTGTGGCAATTGCGTAAATGATGTTCTAATACAACATCAATTACAATGGCAAGCGGCCCATGGCCGAAACCGTAATGATGTAGTCAGCCTCCGAGTTGCGTTTCAGCCAGGTCTTCGTCGCCTTCCCCCGACCCCCGTCTCTCGTCTCTCGTCTCCCTCTACCCACTCCGTTCTGTGGCAGCAACTTCTGGCTTGTGCTCCTCAATAAGCTTGTGGCATTCACGCCTTGTTGTTGCCAGCTTTATCCTCCTCTACACTGGATGTGGCTGCTATTGCCAGTGTGTAGCTGTTATCGTTGTCGCTGAACCGGCTGGCACTCGGTCCCTGCTCCCGGCATCTCCGTAACAGTTGCGTTGCCCGAGTGCATCCATAAATACCCTGTACACCGGGATGGAGTATCATGGCCGAGATTCATTCGCAGAATTCTCACACGTTCCCATTTGAAAGTGAAAATGTAAAGACACAAAAGGGGACAGTGGAAGTCTAAAGTAATTTAAGAAATTAACGTTGTGTTGATATTCATACAAGTTACAAGGAATGAAACGTAGGCCAGTAAATATAGTTTGAAATAATAAATGTGTATTCAATTCAGTTATTTAGTTTATTATAAGGAATAACCTTTAAAATTTTAAATAAATTTGACCTTAATTTATGTTATTTATTGTGGTATTAATTATTTCAAAAATAGCAATATTAATTTATTTTATTCTAAAATAGGGTACTCTAACGACCACATCATTAAATTCTGAAGCTTTCTTCGTGAATTCGAGTAAAAATTTCATGCACGTTGTTGCCGTTGTCGTTGCAGCAGTAACAGCAGCAATAGCAGCAGCGGCAACAACAACCGTTTTACGCATGCGTGTGCCTTGGCCACTGGGCTACCTGTTGCACCAGCTCAGCCCCCTCCAAGACCCCTTTATCGCCCACCAACAGCTGACTGTGGCACTGCTTCAATTTATGTTTTAATTGTGGAAATTATGTGACACATGTTGCTGCTGTGCCTCTACTCGGCGTGCTTAGGCGGCGCATCTGAGAGCACCGAGCAGACCCGAAGAGCCGCCGTCTGTCATAACTGGTAAAGTTGTAATTAAACTGGTGCTGGGATCCCCATGTCCATCCCCATACCCATCCCCATCCTCATACCCACCCCTCCTCCTGGGAAACTCTCCTTGGACTGCGTTCGTTGCCGCCCATCGGCTGAAATTGGCTGGAATGGGGCGACAGCGTTTTGTGGGTTTTTCTCGGGCTGGTTGTAAACATTTTACGGTTGTTTATTGCCGTCAATTGATGTATGGGTGGATGGATGGATCTTGGGGAGTCTTTCAGGATACTGGATAATAATTTAGTTCGAGTGTGAGCAGCTGATAGTGGAGCCAATTGGCCAACTGATCGATGCAGGAGCTGCAATGAGGGATGGTTTTCTATTGGATTAGAGGAAAATTAATTACTGTAATTAAATTACGGAAAAATCTTTTTAATAAAAAAATATCGTAATTAAAAATTAACTCAACTTATCGTTAAGTTAGACACTTTCCCATTTCAATATGTATTTTCAATTAATACTTTTTCGGTTATTAATGTATTTTAAAATTCTATCAAAACTTTGGACTTGAACAATAATAAATAAATTGCGTAAAAAAGTAATCTAAGCCAAAATCATTGAGAAGTGAGAACTATATAATTAGACTTATAGGAATGGTTATGGTTATGGCTTTCGTTGCTTTTATCTTCCTCAGAATAGCTCTAACTGCACTGTGATTGATTGATTGCCCCTAAGACTGAGGAGTTGTTGACTTTACAGCGTGTTTATGGCTGCGCTTGAGTCTTGAACCCCAGTGAACTTAACACAAGCCAACCGCAAACAGTGCCTCCCGACTCCCCCAAACAGTTGCGGTCAAAATAATGGGATATTTCAACCAAGAAGCAATAATATATATTTAAATGATGGAAAAATAATGCACAATAGTATACAATTTAAATTAAGTTTTAACCACAATTTTTTCAAGAAGCTTACCATATAATAAAACCATATTCCTATTGTCCTGTAAAAGACAATATTTTGCCATTAGACTGGACTTTTAGCAGAGCTATTAGTTTAGCCGCAACTGTGGCTACGTAAGCCAAAACTTTATGGAGTGTTTTGGGGATTGGGGCACGTTGCCTAACCATAACGGTAATGGGGGGCTAGTGGTGGCCCAACAACCGGATCGGTACAAAACTTTGGGTCACTCGCTGTGGAAGTCGGGGAAGTGTCTAATAATAAAAATCAAAATACCGTCACGTAAACCGATAACAAGGCGCAAGACCAGCGGATCTCGGGAGGAATTGGAGTTACAGCCAAAACGCAATTAAGACCGACATTTTTATGGTGTTCAAACTATAAAATTCATATAATTAAATTGCAGTTATAACTATAACAGAAGCCACAGCAGCAGCACCGGCGACAGCACTGCCAACAACAGCAACGTGCAACATGCAACAGCCTCTGCCAGCTAGCGAAACTATCATAAAGCCGGGATCAAATCTTCGCTGAGAGTGAATAATTTCCTAAGTGAGAAAATAAAGTGAAAAGCGATAAGTCAGGGGATTGATGTTGAAGAAGAAGAATGAGGTGTTTTTTTATTGAGATATCTTAAGTGTCATTCTGAGAAAAAAAAAATCGTTTTTTTTAATTTTTTTAATATTGCATTATTTATATTATAAACTGAATAATCAACACTTTATTAACATTCGAAAGTCATCATTTTCCGTGTTAATTTATAAAAAACCCTAATGAATATCTTATCTAAATTTTTACTGCTTACACAATTTTAAAGGTTATAAATATATCAAAATTTTAAATAACTTGATTGAAAGTTACCAATATTTTAAACTTGAAAATGTTAGTAATTGTATTAAATCATTGTTTAAGCCATTTACTGCGACACTGGCGCAGCTTTTCCAAACTATTAATTTCCTCAAGCCAATTTCAATGGCGATGGGTAATATATCCCATTAGTTCGATTATAATTAAGGAAATTAAGTCCGTATGGAAATTATCAATTATCTGACTGTATTTATCAAATTGAAACAACGCCGGCAGCGCTGAAGCCGTGGCCAGTTGGAGCGGAAAACAAAAGTTAAAAACGAGGGGGGGCACAAAAAGCCGCAGAGCTGGGGGGCGCTAAAAAATAGTCCCGAAATTGGCCACTATCTTTATGCCGCCTCATACACCTCCCCCTCACACTCAGCCTTTTGTGCAGTTGTGCAGCAGGTGTCGAAAGCTATTTACTCTCTCAGTAGCTCCAAGCCGCTCTCAACGAGCTTTTCAAACTGTTGTTTTGTTTTCTTTTTTTTTGCTCGCTCTTCGGCTTTCTGTTACGGGTTCTGTGCCGGTTATTGTTGTTGCTGTTGCTTTGGAGTTGGTATTTTCATTGATGAAAATGCCGTGCCGCTCATGAGAGAGAGCTGTGAGGGAGCTGTAAGAAGAGAGATTGTAAGATTGGGAGAGCCACAGCAGAGAGCCAAATTTCGGTTACAGTGGCAGCCAGAAAAGCCGTACAGGTAACATGGAAGAATTACCTTTAAAAAATAGTTTGATTTTGTTGTGTTTTAAAATGTTGAGCTGCTATATAGCCATCGTAATTGTAGTTAATTTTTAATCAAGATTTAATTTATCAGCATAGTTGTAATTAATTGTATTTAAACTGCAGAAGTTTAAAGCTTGGCTAGATCGTGTTGGGTATTTGTGCAGACCAAAAAGTAATTAATTAATTAGTTAAAATTAAATAAAACATATTTATTATATCGGAGAGTTTAGACAAACAATTAGGCCAAACAATAGTATCCAAAAATTATACATTTACTTACTAAATACTTTTTCCGTAAACAAAACATTTGTTTAAAATGCCAGTTTAAATAACATGAGTGTAACGCTGGATATTTTTCAAGAGTTTTTCACTTTGACATAAATGTTTACGTACGTTATAAAAAGTTGTTGTAAAGTACCAATTAAATGTCAATAAAAAAACTGATTAACATTACATTGCACAGATGTCAAGGTTTCTCAATTGATCTCTTCCCGTTTCACCTCTGCACTCTCGCATCTCACATCTCTCTCTCTCCATATCTGCCTCTTTTCCTCATTCGGAAATTTCGCGAATATCTTTTTGGTAAGAAAAACAGCTGAGCGCTCTCTCTCTCGCCCGCTGCCAGTCTCCGCTCTCTCTAGCTGCCAGCAGGTGCAGCGCAACAAGTGCCTCAGCGAGCTTCGGCTCTCTCACCTCACGGCTGGAAGACACCTGAGAGCTGAGCTCACCTGGTCGCTCAGTTTGAAAAAAACTTTCGTGCGAGACGGACGTGAGTGACGGAGCATCGAGCTTTTTTTGCCTAACACCAAACTGTTGACTGCAACTTTGGCGCGACTTTTTTGCGAAGTGAACGACGACGTTGAATCGAGATCGCAGCGAAATTAGATGTGAAACAAGTGCATAAAATCCAAGACGAGGGAAAGAGAGAAATAGAAAAGCGGCGTACCTGTGCAACGGCGCACTGTGTTAGCCAAGTGTAACGATAAAAGCGATACCCAATACCCCGACTCACTAAAGGAAAGCAACACACATAAATAATACCCCTTAGTGGCCAGCAGCCATGTCTACCACTACGAAACTGGAGCAGCAGCAGCACTCGAAGCCCATACTGAGTCCAACCCGATCCCTGGACGAAGGTTTCGAAAGCGATCCGGATCGGGTTTCCACAGATTCGGAGCATCAGACAAGTGGAACCGGCACTGCCACCACCACCAACACGAACAATGCCAGCAAGCTGGCTCAGCTCAGCTCGGCGGCCACTGGCGGCGCCACCAAAGCGGCATCGTCCAGTCCGCCATCCTCCAATCCCATTGGCAGTTCGAGCGGTGCCACCAGGGGCGCCCTCACCCTGGCCGCCCCACAAATCCAGCGGAGAGAGTTCTTCAAGGACCAGGGACCAAAGCTCCAGCGGCAACAGGCCCCACAACCGCAGCATCAGCAGCAGCCTCGCCTGCAGTACCAGAAGCAGCGACAACCGCTGGTCCCCAGTGCCGCCTCTAGCGTTCACAATCACCGTTTGACCTCGGGCATTGCCGTATCCTCCGGGTCGGGCAACAACAACAGCCTGGGAAACACCGGATCTGCCACTTCAAACTATCGGCGCGGACGTAGGCTCCACATGAACCCCCATCACCCCGCCCGCCACGGAATCCGTTCGCATTCCGTGGACGCCATATCACGACACAATCGCCACGGCTACGATCCCAGTAGCCTGATCCTAAAGCACGACGGGAATGGCAACATTAGTAGCAGCAGCAGTGCTGCGGGTGGCGCCACCCGCATGCTGAATTACAAGACAACGGGCGGCGGAGCAAGTGCAGCCGGAGCCCCGGCAGCCGGACAGGCTCTGCTGGTCCAGCCCATCTCCAGTGCCACCCTATCGCCTCTGGTGGCCGCTGGCGTTGTGGACGGCGTGGAGGGTGGCGGATCGTCGCCAGTGATTGCCTCGGCCACCCACAGCCTGTACACCTTCTATCCGGCGGAGGGAAACCTTCAGGTGTGGCAGACCGAGTGCGGTGACCTTACCTACAAGTCGTCCCGGAATATGCATCAGCTCCACAAGGCGCCCGTGTGCTGGACGCAGTCTATCCCCAGACAGGCTAGAAGGTGAGTGTTTTTTTATAGAAAACATTTTAAATTAGTTTCGGGTGAAATATTAAGAAAACATAATTTCCAATTAGATTTTATTACTTTCAGTCACATAAACTTGAAATGTTATTAAGTGAAATAGAAGTAACAATATTATTAAGTGAAATAATGAACTTTTTTGCTGCAGCTGTTACCCTTCTTTATATTTTATTTATTTTAGAGTAAAATCTGTGAATGAAGTTCCATGATTGATCACTGTCCATTCTAGTTCTATAATTAAGAGAGAAACATAAAGTATTATTTTTAGCTTTAGACAAGCTACACTTAAATCTGGAGCTCAATAAATCGCTCAAAATGTAAGCTAATTAGTTAATGGTTCGGCTTTATTTTTGGCCAAAAATGAAGTCAATAGCCATTTCATCTTTAGCGCTCGGCCAGAGTGAAAGTCTTTTTAACAGCATCGGCATCATCGGGCCAAGACGCGAGCCGAGATAGCGAGAGAGTGGGCAATGATGGAGAAAAAGAGAGAAAGAGGGCCGCAGCCGGAGCATGTGTCATTTAGCTTTGGCCGCGGGGCAGGTTGCAGCAGTGTTGCAAGTTGCGCTGTGGCAATTAAAATGCCTTCGGAAACTGCTTCACATTGATTAGCTCTCAGCGCAGCTCCGACCCTTAGCAGACTGTTAAATCGCCCTTACATAACTTAACATTGCCCGGGGTTCGCCCCGAAATAGGTGTGTGTGAGTGTTTGTGTGTGACCCCAAATTAAACGCAAATTGCACACCGAAATTCAGGCACATAAAGTTTGCCAATTTCGCGCTCAACATTTCCAAAAGACATTTTAAGTTTTGCCTAAATTTGGGTTGGGTTTTTGCGGGCTGGAGACTGTTACAATTTTTGTCTGCGAAATGTGTCCGAAATACTTAATAGCTCTTGCAGTCGTTTAACTTTTATATTTTACGTTTAAGGGGCTTTTCATTGCTAAGATATAGTAAATATATTGTTAAATATTACCGAAGGCGTGGAAAAGCAACGGAAAAGGCAACAGTTTGGTAAAAGTGACCAAATTTATTTGTCAATGATAATGGAGTAATCAAATGGAGTAATAGTAAATAAAAAATATATATATATATTCTTTTAATGGCCTAGTTTTATTTTAAAGGTGAACTTTAACTTTAAAAGAAAGTGTTTCCATAAAACTGCCTATCATTATAGAAGAGTATTCAGTCTAATAGGATCTATATAAACTCTAATAAAGAGAAATTAGCTCTAATTCAATGATTAAGTATTCATAATATCTGGATATCTTAAACAGGAAAATTGGGATTAGCTTAATAGTAATATAAAGTAAAATCCCATTTATATCGAGACGTAGACTTGTAAAGCAAAATAGGAAATATTTTGAATTTTACTTTCAAATAGCATGTAATGCCTAAATGACTTTTGATGTAGCAATTCAGTCTCAGTTTCATTTGAGGTTTTCATTGCATAAGCACACGCAAATATGTTTATTAAAAGCCTTTTACTTTGACTAAGAAAACCGCCCACACCACCGCCCAATGCCGGGCCGACTATCGAGCCCCCCTGGCGTCTTCGCTTCCATCAAAAATGGCAAACATTTCAATCAGCAGAGGCAAACATGCAAAGTGAATCAAGACCGAATGCAAATGTGGCAGCAGGCGGCAGGCGGCAGCTGAAATGTTGATAAGACTCCCCCAGCGGCGCATTCAATCAAAAGACTTAGGCAACGAACTCGATTAGTTCAACGCACTGGCAGATGATAGATGATGTATCTGTGTTTCTGTGACCGCAGGTTGTACACAGTGCTTTCGGAATTTTCTCTATTACGACTGCTGTCGAGGTTCGATTGATATCGCATTCGAAAACACAACTCACAACTCTATTGCAAATCAAATTGCATGATGCGCAAATATTTCGCTTCGACAGCAACTCTAACACCGCCAGCAACAATAAAAGTAAAAGTTTTTTATTTCGCTTTGGCAAATTTATTTACATAGCTTCGAGTACACCTCTTTTTTTTCTCATTTTTTACAGTGTGTCATATGTACCTTTGCACACTTTTGGTTTTCATGAGACATTAGTTTTAGGTTTTTTTTTTCGTATTTCTGTCGTGGATGCTGTGTATGGATGGGCCAAGTGTAGGTGTCCAAGCTGTGAGCATTCGAAAGTGTTTTTTACGATGAGTGTGTGTTGTGTTTTTTTTTCTTTGTGTTTCATCCAAGGTGTTACTGGAAAGATGATTTGCTTGCTTTTTGGCGTGCGAAAGTTTTGTTTTTTTTTTTTCGGGAGATGAAGACGGAGTAGCGCTGTTTGATGTCTGCCCGATAGTGCCAAGCTTCCGCTTTATGCATATTATGGGAATTTGCAAAGATATGTTTTCGCACTTTGTTAAAAGGTAATGAAATTGTAACATGTGTTGATTAGGATAGGGTCAAAGTACAGAGGTAACGAATGTCAAATGTATCCTGGGTTCTCAAGCTTACTTATATATCAAATCTTACTATTTTAGAAAGCCACAACAATTTACGCTAGGCTGAACTTGACCTTGTGACAAGCAGCCTTTTGAACTTGAATTTATTTGCTATTTGTAAAAGTATTGGCTTATAAATGCTTTTCTTAGTATTTAATTTAATTTAAAATTAACTCTTGAGAATCTTTTCTTCTTTTCAATCTAATGCAAGCCCATCAATATCAGGGCCAATAATATGGCAAGCCCTCTTCAAGGCTACACCGTTAGTATGTGTGTGGGGTGTGTGTTCATTTTCAATGACGCCATTAAAGAGCCCATGAGATTGTCACTTAATCGACGGTGCTTGCCACTTGCGACTTAATTTGATAAACAAATGCCGCTAATTGCTCCCCATCAGCCAATCGGGATAGAGAGACCCGGCCATAATTGCCGACTATTTACCTCTGCGCCTGAGGTGAGGGCTAAAGCTTCCTTCTGATTGCTGTTTGCCAGTCACTTGGCGCGGCGCAACCTGTTGAGTCCGCAGCATAGATACATAGATGATCAGCTTGCTGCTCGGCATTCACTTTGATTGCTCATCATTGAGCTCATCATCAGCGCCGAAATCATCGGCAAATATGGTGCCTAATTAAAAGAAATAAAAGCTCAAATAGAACCGAAGACGATCTTCCGTATTTACCCCAATGCGCTGCTTGGTTTGGTTGATTTTTTTGGCAAACACAAGATTCGCCTGTCAATATTTGTGGCGACAGAGGGGCAGAGATTTTGGATGAGTTGGGATCCTAAAAATAGATCAAGTGGCGGAGGAAGCGATGCTCAAGGGGAAGGTAAATGAGACAAGTAAACTCTTCTTTACGTAATGTGAACGCACCGAGGACTGTTAGGTCCAACTGCTAAATTGTTTTGTTTACTTTGAGCGAAATGTTGTCACCTCAAATACGAATGACTTAAGCAGCGAACTTGCCGTTTATGCAATCCAACGCGCTGGTCCGCTTAGGATATCTCGAAATGATTCATTGTCTTGACTCAAATCTTCAAAATCCGAGCATTTCAAGCACTTTCAATGCCATATTTTTTGGGTAATTGCTATTTTAAATACACATTTTTTTTTTTTTTGGCACCCACTCCTGACGGCGCTGAAACACTTTCAATTTCGAAGCTTTGACGTCTGTTTTAGCACCATTTTTGGTCGAGTCATCAAGACAAAAGAACTATTAAATGGAGATCACAATTCTATAGAAACGTTGCCCCAAGTACCCTTCTCAGCGCCTCACCGCACCTCACCTCCCCTCACCACACGGTAATTGAGTCGTTGTCAATGACATCAGAGCCAGCTTAAAAAATGAATAGTAGCTGAAACAAAAACTTCATATAAAGCAGCCGGAAATGCAGCGGGCAGAAAAAACTTCCCAAGCCTCTATAGGGTTTCCCGCTCAACTGTTGTTACATTTTTCCCTCTGACCATTTAGCATTCGCCACTCTGGTAATTATGCGAAAATGAAAACAATACGACCCGGGTGAGTCACCACCACCGTCAGTTGTCGACACCTGCCGACCGCTTTGGGTCACGGGCCAACAATGTGAACTCACATGTGAAGAGAGTCTCGGGGCTGGGAGTCTCGGGTCGCGGAGTCTCTGAGTCTCCGGTCTCGGAGTCTCCGGTCTCTGGTCTCTGGTCTCGGGTGCACGGGTTCAGTTCACCGGGGTCGGGTAGCGAGCCAAATTGTAAAATGCAATAAAATTTGCTGCCATAAAGCAGCCGCTTTTGTTCGAGTGCGAGTCATGGTAATTATCCCCTTGGCATATGGACAAATGAATTTTTCAACACGAGAGTGTGTGCGTGGTCTGCAAAACTAAATAATTTTTTCGTTGCAATTACTTTGCGGCTTTGTGGAGGGAAAGTCATTCGGGGAGTATCGAATTTGCCACCTCTGACTCTCGGGGGTTGCACCAGATCCATGGGAATTTTAAAATTCAGTTTTTTGTGAAACTTTACTTTAATTAATTTAGTTAGAATTGTTATGTTAAAAGTTTTATTAATTTCTGACATTAAAATATTACTCTTTTAGAAAATATGTAAACTTACATATGTATATATTTTTAAATAAATATTTTTCAGTCATGAACATAAAATAATGTCTTAGAAGTAATATAAGTTTATGCGAATTACTAAAGGAACTATGTTATTACTAGTAAAATGTATTTAATTGTTTATATTTTCCTATATTATTTCCTATATTTTCCTATAATGAAAATAAACTAACATAAGATTTATGCTCCAGATTCGTATACAAAGTCACAGACATCTTGGCAGGGCCAAAGCCCAGGCAAACCGCAGAATCCTCACGTTTAATTTGAAAAGCAAAATGCAATTTAAGCGGGGCGAACAATTTTGATGAACCGCTTAGATGTTGTTGGGCCCAGAGAAAAGCCACAGCGCCGAGATCCGGGCTAAAAAAAAGGGGGAGAACTTGGCAAATAAATACAATTTTAACACCTTTTGCTCCACATTCCTTTTCGGCCAGTTCCGTTAGCCGTGAACGATGATGATGGCCTGGCCCGGCCCGGCTCGGCTCGGCTCGGGCATCAATTGTTATTATTATTAATTAGAAAAAATATTTCGCTGGCAAGCGATAGCCGCCGAAACCCTGGCTAGGCCAGACCAGAACCCAGCCCAAACATCGCCTGACTGGAATTATCAGAGCAGAGGCATCAAACCATTGGGAGCTGCAAGTTGCAGCCCGGTGCTGGAGAATTATTTGGTCCAGAGTTTTGATTGGAACTCCTCGCGGCCGTGACATGCGAGCCAAGCCGGAGCGGGCTCCTCCGCGCGTCGCCTTGCTTCGTGTCAGCAAATTAGAGAAATATTTTGTTTGCTCAGTAATTGGCAATTGATCCAGAGATCTCCCCCGAGACGTTCCGAAACCGAAAACCAGAAACGGGGCTTTACAAATTGCCGTGAAGCTCGTGGAGCACACGCCCCAAAAAATACACATATATGAAATCAATAAACGTCTCATAAATATTGCCCATCGATTCCGGTTTGCCTGCTTTCGGCGTATAAAGAGAATCTCCATAAGAAATTTGCATTTTCAAATATTTGAAAATTAGCATGACAAAGAGCTGATCAGCAAGAAAATTAAAAAAAAAACCTCAAGCTATAAAATTATATTTAGAAAATGATAGTCGGCAATTCTTGCGCGCACATATTTTCGCTTTCAGTGGGAAAAGAACAAAGCTATTTGTATAAAATATTTAAAATAACCAAATTATGCAAGCTGCTGTTGAGCAATATTTTCAAAAACAAAAGACTTACCAAAAGCGTGTAGTTTTAGTTATTAATACTAAAGAATTGATTAGAGGTAATAAATGCAATTCTATATACATATATTTTTAATCTTTCTCTACTAATTATAGATTTGGAAACATTTAAAGGAATTACCACAATTTTGCAAACTTTCATTTCCCCAAAAAATGTTGCGTTATTTATGTTTTTTGTCGCTGGCTTAGCGAAATTCTTTAAAATATTTTCTGTCTTGGGATTTAATTACAGAAATTCACGAAATATGCTAATTAGAGACTGTGAGCAACAAAGATATTTATGTTTGGTCAAAAGGGAAAATGTTTCTCCTTATTCCATTTACATTATATATGTGGGCAGTAAAAGTAAAAGCCAACAAATTAGAATAAAACGCAGAGTTCAGCTTAAAATCCCTTGTGTTTTGGGGTCATTGAAAGGTGAAAATGTATGTATTTACATTGGGGATGTGATTCTGTAAGCTCTCACAATTAAATTCTACCCGGATTAAGGCCGTAAAGTTAACTGAAAAGTGATTACTTAACCGTAGGACGCATTTACTTAGCTAAACAGGCTATAAAAGTTCGGATAAGATCGAAAACGTTTTAGTCTTCTTTTTATGGCAAAGGCAACTATTTGAGAGCTCGGCAATTTAAAGCTATTTCAGTACGAATAATTACAGGCAACGGGCCACTTCATTGAACAAAGTAAATTAAAGAAAAAAAGAAGATTATAAAAGAAAAATAATCGTAAAAGAACGATCAACAAATTAAATTAAATTGCTATACAAATTCACTTAGCTATACCCTGAAAGGAAGTATTTCCAAACTAATGAAGTATACATAAATTTTGATAGAAAAAATAAATCAAATGCGGATTACTATATCATTTAAATTCAATAAGAAAGATCTAGGAAATTGTAGCTTTTAATAATATCCTAGAGATACTTTAGCACCACCAAGAGTATATACACTTCGGTTTGTTTTGTGTTATCTTCCTTTCTTGTTTTGTTTTATTGATTTCGAGTGCGTGACAAAAATAATAAAAAACGAAGACAAAAGAAAAGATTTAAGACCTTTACAAATTAGAGAGGAAACAATCTCCAAAGTTCTCTGGACACTACTTTATGGCTGGAGGGAATTACGCAATGGGAATGGAAAGAATGGAACTGAAAAAGATAGGAAATTTCATCTTACAACTAATTTATGTAAGCGGAAATACCAAAACAGAATCTAGAATTTGAAAGTAGAAGCCAGTTCTTTGATCCCCCTTTCATAAGAGTGCGTAGATCAGCCTAATTGTTTACTGGCACTCATAACTCTAATTTGTTTTTGTTCCTCGCTGCCTTTTTCACACGCTTGCGCTTCTCAAGAAGTTCTTTATAAAGTTGTTTGCTTGCCTAAAATTAATTTAAACAATTCTTATTCCATTTCTTTGGCTCTACCTTTGTTTACTTGCCTTTTGATGGATACATTTTTGGTCTTTCGGCTTGACAGTAAGTAGCAATTTGCCACAGAGTTTGTGGTTGTTGTTGTTGGTTTTTTATGTTGTTATGCAAATGAGGCAAGTGACAGGCCAAATCTGTTTGCTTTGTTTTGAGTGAGTGTAATGCTCAGCGACAGCAGTTAAAATTCTGCTTCAACTTCGATTCGTTTTGGTGGATTTTTCGCTTAATAGATCCGGCCATTTAAATTGGATAGACGCTTTTGGTTAATTAGTTTGTAGATATGTTATTTCTTTCTGCAAAATTGGCATGAAATCATCTGCAATTGTTGGGGTAAACATTTTATATAATTAATTTTCTACCTCGAAGTTATTAAATAAATGAAAATAGCAGTAATCTCGCTTAGGGGTAAGCTTATTGTTTAATTTAATACTAAACCAAGTAAAGTGTATGGTTCTCAGTTGATCTTAAAATACCCCTCAAGTACTTAGCCTTATCAAGTACTCTCCATCAGAGTTTAGATCCCAACTAAAGCCTTATATAGGAGTCCCAGACTCCGATAAGACAATTCCAGCCGAGTAACCCATTTGCCTCATTTGTCTTTTCTGCCGTTGTTGTGCACAGTCAAGATGTGGCTGCTGATGCTGCTGCAGATGCTGCTGCGGCTGTGAGGTTGTGTTGCATACACCCTCGCACATAAAATTCACTGACAACAGCGACGGCATATTTTCAACACCTGCCTTGCCTCGACTTTGCCCGTCAACCTTTGTGCCACTTTGCCAGTTCCCAAAAACTCACTTTTGTGTCATTGCAGCAGTTGCGGCTGTTGTTCGTCGTTCCGTTCCTCTGGGAGATAAGCGGCAAAAACTATTTGCCAGCAAATGTTGTCGTTGCTGGGAGCTGCTGGGAGCAGCACCCGGGGTTCCGGAGGAGCTCGGTCTATGTCTGCATGCATTAGAGCAAGTTGCAGTCAACAAATTAACTTGGCGAAGGAGAAGTAGTCGGAGAAGAAGCCGCCAGCCAGCCAGCTAGATAGCCAGACAGACAGGCAAAGGTAGACGCATCGCTGGCTTTTCAGTTCCCCAGGCATCCCCCTTTTCACCTGCCTCCTGCCGGCCTCGTCCCCCTGTTGTGACTGCAAATATGCGAACTGCGCATCTTATTAAGAAAGAAAGTACTTTCTGTCAGGCAGCTGTTGTTTGTTGGTCCGTTGTTGCTGTTGCTGCTGCTGCTCCTGCTCACTGTTTTCTACCATATAGACTTGGATATGTATATATATAATTATACACTATCTTAGGGAGTCGTTTAGCTAACTAAAAAGCTAAATAGAAAAATAATAGGAATATTTTTGCACTAATTAATAGTACGGATTTATGAGCGACTCCTTTACTCACTTCTAGAAAATTCCATACAAGAAATTCAAGCTACTCTTGCATTCTCTTACAGAATACATTTCTTATCGAGCATATTCTTATGTACAATAAAATCCAAATAAACTTCAAAAAGTGTAAACAAAAATCGTTGTTTAGCAGTTCTAAGTTTTTCTATTATCATCTATACAATATAGAGTTCGTTTTTTTCGTTCATTTTTTTCCTGCATTTTCAAGTGCCGTGCGAACTTCAACTTGATGTCTCGTTGTTGTTGAGCCACACAAGATGACTTCCCCCCGGCCGAGGAGGCGGCCTCTCCCCCACAGCTTCCCACCCCTTAGGGGCAAATATCTAGAGATAGAGGCACAGAGAGAGAGATCGGAACCAAGCCGGAGTTGCAACTTGTCTTATTATGATTACAAATACCTTGGCTAGAGCCCAACTGGTTGGACTTGTTTACTGGGGTTTCATTCGGCGCTTTTCTATCATAATTCCAAATGCATTTAAATTGGCCAAAAAAAATATAAAAAAAAGCTGGCAAAACCCAAAGCCAGGTTGCCCAACAAGATTTATTTACACTACTTTTTGCCGGTTGCCTTAATTGCCCGTAATGCAATTAAATACAAATATTTTTCCTTTCGTTGTATTTAATTTGTCAAAGAGTGTAAATATTTGGCTTAGAGCTTTGTTTGTTTTTCTTAATTAAATTAATTGCAAATAATTGTCAAACTATGTTGAACATGGGAATGGAATGCGCTGAAACCAAATATAATAAAACTTACGAAAAATCATAAAATAGGGAAAGGAGTGGCAAGGGTTTCTTAGTCAAAGGTTTTTAATCAAATTTAATTGGATAGTTATTGGGTTATTCACTTTATATATTTTAAAAAAGACAATGCAATTTCTTAATTAGACTTCAACAACAAATGCCACAAGGGCCACAAGAGCTGGACAACCCGGAAAGAGAGTTCTAACAAAGTTATGATCTGCGTTTTATGATTTCCCCCAGCACGTTATAGGGTTATATAACCCGATGGCTATCTTAATGCCCAGCGAGGGCCCTGACCACACTCAATCCGGGAGCTTCGTTCCATTCCCCTGAGCAAGATGATCGGCTAAAAGAAAATGCCATAGAGGTTCACTTTCCTATCCACGAATCCGGGCCCTGATGTTGATGTTGATGATGGTGGAGTGCGATGATGTAATTGGACCCTGGGCCTTCTAATTAAGTCACGCAAAATTTAAGCTAATTTGCAGTTTTAGTTCTTCTCCCGAGTTTCCATACTTCTAATTGGACCCCAGAGTCATCGGACCTGGCCAAAAAACTAAGGGAAAAAACAAAGCAATAATTATGTAAACAAGGAAGTAAGCGAGCTGAATGCGTAAACAGAAACTTTTACTTACTTCGTTGGCTTCCTTTCAACATAAAACGACGGAAACTGCCCAGAAGGCAAAATGGGTAGTGCAACTGGGCCTAAACATTAATTTTTTAATCAGGTTTGCTCAATGTTTGATCACTTGCCAGGCTACAGCTACCGCCATATCGAAAACGAAAGTGCAAATAGGTAGCTGGAAAAGGTAGCTGGTGGAAAAGTGCAAATGGGGGAAAAACGAAACGAAAGACGTGAATTGAAAACGCCTGCGACAGCCATCGATAATCGAATGACAACAATGAAATACCTTTTTCCCGGCTCTCTGCTTGTTTCTTGTTTGCTTTGGCTTGGCCACACTTTTGATTTCCGCGTCGTCGCCCGTCGTCCATCGTCTGTCGTTGGATTTTCTCGTGCTCATTGGAGCGCCTCTGCAGTGAAGGGAAATGGCGAATGGGGTAATGTCGAGGCTGATTTTCAGTCCCACTGCTGACCACGTTCAATTAACATGGAAAGTGATGGAAATGAAACCGAAATTAGGTCTTTTAAACAGTTAATTCAATAGAGAAACTCAAGATTGAAGTTTATATTTAGTTAATGTTTATCTATTCTTAAATGGGCAAACTAGCACATTTATCTTTTATTTATAAAAAATTATTAATATCTTAATCGCTCGCTTTACTTTCATTTGTTGCGAGAAGAAAATGCCGCATAATGTATCCTCGCGATACTCTCTCTTTCACTCGCGATCTTGGCCATCGTCGTTGCCGCCAATAACAATAATTTCCTGTTGAAGAAAATTTGCAACTCTGCTAATTTGCTGTAAATAAACGACGCGCAAATAATATACAATTAATTGCTATTCCAGCTTCGACTTGCAACCGAAGCTCCGAGTCCAGTTTGGCGGTCAAGATGCAATGGACATGGCAATGCCAATTTATTCACGCGAAAAACTTGGCTTAATCGTAATCTTTGTTTAAATTATCGGTTTTAAATATGAGTGCTTAATTTTCTAAAGTTTTAAAGTAATAAATAACAATTCACAGAATAAATGTTAAAAGTCATAGGGCATAAAAGAAATTTTCGAAGGTTCAAAGCCTTCTAGTTACCAACTTTTTTTCCGGTGATGTTCTGGTATCTGCTTGCTCTGCCCAGGACCCCCGATCGTCCAGCTCTATCTGCTCCCTGCTGTCTTTAGCTGGCAGATCGAACGTTCCTGGGGACCAATGGGCAACGCCCACACGCAAAGATTCTTCGAGGGCAATTTGGAGTTTGGGGCGCTCTGATCGGCAAATTATGAAGTGCCAAGGAAGCCATTTAAACGATTTAATGGCACGCTGCGTTTCCACCGCGCTTCCCAATGATCGTAAATAAACAGAACCCCGAACGCAGAACAGCAAGAGGATCAGGAGTTGTAGAAGTAGCTGCTGTCCCCCATGTAGCCCTTGGCTTCGAATGAAGATGCCCTCGCCCTGGTGGTCTTGGTGGATTTACTCCACATTGGTCTTGAATTGGTTGTTTTCCATGGGAAATGAATTGATTATCGCCGTCCGCGGGTCTGGGCTTAATAGGAGAAATGAATTCATTGGCTTGGGATGACAATGTTGTGTATTTCATTCGGGAAAGATGATATAAAGAGACCACCAGCTGGAATCGGATCAGAAAACTCCATTCATGCGGTGTCCATTTTTGATTGTGGTAAATTATCGTTTATTCATGCAGCACCGCGGTGTCCCTGCAGCTTGAAGATTATATTTATTCATTTAAGTTTTAATAGTCTCTTCGGCCATGTCTGTTTTTTTATTGCTACATAACCTAGTCTCTTCGTAATATTTTTGGTTTTGTTTTTTTAAATATTTTTACTTCATATGTAATTTTGTTAGCGTTTTTTGCGGTTTTGAAGATACTATTTGAAGATTGGTTTATGTTATTTTTTACGTTTTCAGGTATTTTTTAGCAATTATTGAGGTTGTATCTTCGTTTGTTTCTTGATGAGCTTTTCGGAATTTTTAAAAATATTTTAAGCAATAATAGAATGGTCTTTAATGTTAGTAAAATAGTTAACTACATTATTGCTTTCAAATTTATTTCTTTTTTAGTATTTAAATTTAACTAATGTATAGATATAACTTTTTTCTATTTATTATTAATTAATTGTTTCCATTTGAAAAGAAACTTTCCCGCGAAAGGCATTAATTACCAATGCAAGTGAAATGCAAGAACACAATACTTTTATTATATAGTCCCTTAGTTCAGGTGGCTTTCCAACCCAATTAGAATGTATCTTTTCAGGTAGAGATACGTCAGAGACAATTGAAATCCACTTACAAGCGAATTTCTCCCCAGAAACTGCGAGATTTCCAAGCTCCGAGGTCCAATGTGCAGTGTGCCAGGCATCAGAGGCATCAGACAAAGGCAAAGATAAAAGTAAAACCAAATTGTTACCCTCGGTTCATCTTCAGCACAGTGCAGATTTGCAACAATGTCGGCTTGTAGCGGAAGTTGTAGAAGTATCTTGTAGTTTGTGCGATCCAGCGCCCGTCCGCCCCCCGCTCTCCAGCCGAGAAACAAATGATTTGAGAGATGAACTTGAGGCTCAGCTGAGATTGTGACTCGTGGCTGCGTCGTCATCATTTCATTTGATTAATTTTTCTCTTTGTTGGAAAGTTTTCTTCATTTCATTTGTTTTGTTTTGTTTAGGTCGCAGTATTTTTCCCCCCATCTTGCTGCTGCTGCTGCAAAGTGAAATCTCCGGCTTGGCTGTGTTTCTCCAATTCCGATTCCAATTCCAATTCCGATTCCATCCAAAAGGTGGGCCCAAGAAATTCAATTTTCCACAGCGGTCGGATCGGCTAGGGTCTTCCATTCGGACCGCATGCCAAATCAATTGTGTCTCCTAATAATAATCACAATAATTCGTCATTTCTTTTGTGTTTCAATTTCTGTGTGCGTTCGAAATGGTATTTTTCTCCAGCCACAATCTATCTATAGACCCGTGCCCTGCTCTCAGGTTTGTCAAGTGCTCGGCACGTACTACAGTCTCTTGGCTTTCTTTTCATTCATTTCATTTTCATCTTTTTCCTTCTGGACTGGACTCTTTCTTTGGTCGCTAATTACGCAAGCACATAGCTGCCTGAGCACGAAAACGTCGAGCAGATACAAGATACAAGCTGCTCGCTGCTGCCAGATACATTTACAGCCAACTCATTTAGCACTCAATCCGATCTTCCTATGCATATTAGTTATTAGCCCCCTCGTAATTGAATTAACACCCGGATTCGTAGCCAACTTTTTAGACTCAGTCTTGGCTCGAAAATTTTGCTTTTCGCCAGCGGAGCTTGCCACGATCTCGATCTGTTTCTTTATCCGCAGATGACGCACGATGTTTGGCTGTGTAGCAAGTGCTAAAAACTTGCAAAAAAAAAAGATATAAGTAATATATAAAAAAAGGAGAAAAAAGCCCACAAATAAATTATTAACCAAACATGCAGATTTCTTAATAAAATATTTACTTAAATACTACTTATCGGGATGGATGCATTTATATTTAGATGAAATTTACATAAGTTCTCACTTGGCTTTTGTAAGCTGCCTTTTGAGATGTAAAAAAGCAATGGGGTTGAATTCTATTTCATTATTTATAAAAGTATCTATAAATATATTTAAACTTCTTTGTTAACTAACTGTTATAAAAGAATGTTACCCAATAAATATTCTTATGAAATCTTCTATTTAATCCAGGCCTGGTTTAGTAAGACCAATTATTAATAGGCCTTGCTGCAACAAGAGATTATTGTACAACAATCATTAGACCATTAAATATTTAACCCGCTCGACAATCAGTAGAAGCTAAGTACTATTCAAAGGTCACCAAAGTATAGCGTAATAAAATTGCCATCAAATCTAGACCACAATTACCAACTTAGTCAAATGGGCATATCACTTAACGAAAATGTTATGAGCTTCTCCCACTCTTCCTCGTCATTACGGCTTAGCCAAGCATCCAGTGAGCGAGTATGCCAGCCAGTATGTGATGATAACCCCAATTTAACTAACCATTTAACGATCTTGCACAAAAATCCCGCAGTTATACGAAACCCAATTTCGGCGGGCCGGCAGTAAGTATTTACCCACCCAGTAAGCTCCACTTGAGGGGGCGCCACTCGAATGCACGCAGGCTGATTACACCAGAGTTTTATGCTTGTTTTTCCTCGGCTTTTCTCGTGAAAAAGTGTTGCATGAAAAACAGCAACGAAACGAAGCTAAAGCCAAAATCCAAAATGCAGCAAAGCTTCAACGCCGCTCGTCAAACACTTCAATTACGAATTCAATTTGTTGCTCATTAAGCTGCTGAAATGTTTATCAACATTTTTGCCGCTCTTATGAGTTGCTTTTGTTGCTGTCTTATTGTTGTTATTGCTGTTATTATGCAAGTGACACGCGTTTAGGCCCAAACAACCGAAATTGTTCATATTTCGTTGAGTAAATGTCTGCTTTACCACGGGTTTTGGGTATGACTTATTTTAGCCTTTCGAAGAGTTTGTTATTATTATGTGTTTTTAATAAGCTACCTGGCTTTAGTCCTAATTTACAGGATGCTGTTAAGATATATTAAGAAATAATTATAAATTATAATCCCCTGTGTCAGAGGTATCTGACCCTTTATTTCTTTATTGTTTTCGCTTAGGTTTCGTTACATTTTTCGTGAGTGTGTGTGGAGATTGCATTTCCTTCATGTTACGTGTTGAGGTTGAGGGCACTTGAAGAAAAGTTTTACGATCATCATGATGATGATCATTAACAACACGCCGGGGCAATGATGAGGATAGTCTAGAGGCATTGCCATTGCCCTTTACCGCGTGTGTGTTGTATAACAGGGTAAAAGTTGCAGTGCCTCCGCCTCGCCGAGGAGACTTTTCCGGGGGCCATTGCATCCTACGACGACGAGTGGAGACCGCGGAGGCTTCATGCCGGGTTTCTCACGCACTTTAACACCATTTAGTTGATAACAATCGCAGAAACTGCTCATCCCTCGGCCCCTGCACCTCTGCGCCTTCTATCTTTCTCCTCGTGCAACGCCACTTGCCACCGCCTTAACTTAACTCCACGCTGAAGATGCCGTTTGGCTTTCCCAAAAACCGAGAAAAAATTGAAAAATAAGAAACGCAGACATAAAAAAATTCAAGCCGCAATAAGCAAAGTCCGCGAGCAAACGGACCTGAACCTGAACCTGTGCACCCAACTGGTTGCCAGCCGAAAAAAAACGGAAAAAGATGAATAAAAAGCGGCACCAGGGAAAGAAGAAAAAAAATGAAATACCCGTACCGAAAAAAAATAGCAGGAAAAGGTACACATCGAAGGAGAAAGTAAACGTTAACGAAGCTGCCGCAAAACGTTGAAATGTTGCAAAGAAAGCAGCAGCCGGCAAAAAGTCAGAAACCAAATATTTCTCATCTCTTTTTTTGACCAAGTGGCAAGTGACTGCATTTTTTTTATGGGAGTTTCTTGAAAGATGATCTTGCAATGAAGCTGGCAATTATGAGAGCAAAATGCGTAGGGTAGCTTGGGAATAAATTTAAGGAAAGATACGTTATTTGATTCGAAAATACTGATAAGAAAAGGTTTTATTAATTTAATGTGAAAGTAACTTTTTTAATAATAATACCAAATTCCCCTTTGAATGCAATTCAGTTAATAATTTCCGCCCTGTAATAAAACGGAACTAAGTTACACTTGAGTTTCCCAAGCAATTTTCTCAGACAAACCTATGCACTTCCGTTTGCCAGCTTAATTTTGTATCTATATATACAAACCAATCTAGAATTTGTATCTGCTGCCCCCAAATGAGATGCACCGTCATATGTGTATCTCTACAACGGTTGCTAAAATTCCTGGCAAATGTGCTATGAAATCAATAAAGTATTCGAAGCATTTGCGGCAGCTGCTGCGACTGCTGCTGCCGCTGATTTGGCCGATGTTGCAGCATTCGCCGCTTGCCGTTTCAACCACTTTGTAGCTGCCACTTGTTGCACCTTTCTCCTTTGCTCCGGACCCGCAATTCGATCCAAGCCGGGCGATGATAAATTTCTGCAACCATAACGGCCACAGACGAGTATGTGCCGCTACATATACGCGATGGGGTACACATAAAAAAAAAATAATTTAGAAACTTCTAAAATAACAATCATAAAGTAAGCTTAAAACAAATTTACACCGAAGAGCTCTCTAATCACTTTACCTATTTCGAATTTATGATTTTAGGCTGATTATCCTGGAAAATATAGATGTTTCCATCAAATTGCACCTTAACCCAAGAATTAATTATTATCCCAAATTATTTCTCTGAGTGTGGCTATCTGAAAACTCCCCCCCTAAACTTGCAACTTATGCGCATAATTTTGACTTGATTTCATTTTTCTCGCATGCGATTTTTATGGTATTTTTTTTCTCGTATTCGCTACGTTCAATTTGAAATTGAAATTCAAATGTGAATGCACCTGAATCGCAGGGGGGGGGGGATGAATAAAAGGGGGAGAGATCGGCATCGGGATCCGCGATCGATGGCCTAAGTTAGTCGCTGACCAGCTGGATATTTATTACCTCACAACCAATGCAAATTTTCACCAAGCCCGCCGCCTCTCCTCTCCTCCCTGGCACTCGTTATGCTTCTAGAGAGGTAACAGAAAAGCTACTGGCGAAAAATTATGAAAATTCTCTCAAAGTTTATCGACCTGCAGTGAGGTTGAGCTTCGAAAGAGCGGCGCGTGACTCGAAAGAGCCAGCTAAGTGCGGAGGCGTAACGGCAGCAGACCCCCATTAGAAACCAGTCCAAAAAATCCATTGACAAGGTCACTTCCGTCACATGCCGCCAAAAAGCGTGTTGTGGGTGGTTATTCACCTTTTTTGCTGCCATAATTGTTTGTCAAGGCGGTTGTTGCGGCCGAGCTTCAAACTGGGTCAAAACCCTCCGAAGAGAAGCGTCTAATTGAGAGGTAATGTGGCGGGGAAAAGGCTTCGCATTGACCCCAACGGAGATGTCTGTGGCTAACTGGAACATTTAGCTCGATTGCCTTGGTACCTCGGCAGAGTTTGGCTAATTTTTTCTTTGTTTTTTTTGGTAGACAATTGACAGGTGCCTTGAAATATAAATATTTTTTTTTGTCTAATTTGTGCGACCTATATAGAGGGGCTCTAATTATGAGTAATAATGTGTGCACAGTTGAGGTCTTGCCACTGGATTACCATACTAACTGGGCTTGGTTATAGAGATTATTATATGGGTCAAAGGGAAATAATATAAAATATAACATTCAAGCTAATAAGTGCACAGTTAAAAGATTTAGAGTGTATCTTTAAAAAACTTATAATCAAAGATACAAGTTAGTTATATCAATTTCTTGTAAATACATTCCAAGTAACTCTCTTACTAAATATGTTTCATTTTATTTCATTTCAGGTATGTAAACATCACCATTTCTATTTAATATGAGAAAAATAGAAACATCAGAAGTCTAATCCTAGTAAGTTTGAATAAATATTTCTAAACAGAAGCCAAATCGATACTACAATCAATCATCCCACAAATCTTCATAATAAAAAGCCACACAATATAAAATAATTAAGACTCTAAAGAGCTCAGGCCCACATCACAAATGACAGTATTTAATTACGAACAATTTGTAAACACAATTGTATCTACAAGATACGAAGTTCATGACTTCATTTGTTATATGTATCTCTGGGCTGACATTCACTTTTGTTTCAAGTCACTTTTTCGTGTTACTTTTACTGTCGATTCTTGCGTGGACAAGGTCTGGAAAACTGTTTTGGGAGAGACGCAAAAATCTTTTAATTACACGCTTCGGGGAGAGAGTGAAAGGGACGGAGAGAGAGAGAGATGTATAATTAAAATTGGCAACTGCGGTTTATAGAAATCAAGAGTCTCTCTATGTTCCTTTTCATTGAAAGTTGCTCGAGACGGATGTACCGAGGCACTCATCCATCTATCCATCCATCCATCCATCCGCCGTGTTGATCAATTACAAGATGACGTCTCTACAAAGTACCCCCAAGCCCCAAAAAAAATATATATGTATTCAGGAAAAAAGCACAGAAGACAAATACACCATAAAAAATAAAACTTTCTCAAGTGCCGGCACAGTCGATCAATTGAAACGCTTCAGCAAGCAAAACGATTCAATGAAATAATTACGAGCGGAGCCAACCGCAACCGAGGAGCTGGAATAGAAGCCCCCTCCCCGCACTCCAGTTCCCCCCCTCCTCCTGGCGTGCCACACTTTGCCACTTGATGTCGCACTAACAATTTGGAAAGTAAAAGTCAAACTGTCAACGTCTCTCCGGGTACAACCTTCCTTCCCCATTCAGTTGAAACCTCTGCCATAGATGATGATAGTAGTCTTTTTTTTCGACCTGTTAGTGAGTTATATCGGGTGTTTCATGTAATCAAAAATCACTCACTTGGATCAGTCGATCAATTACGGAGAGCGATCATGCTGCAGCAGTCATTCTGCTGACGGCTGAGAAGGGAGTTTAAGCCTGGTGGAGTATATCTTAAAGATGGGGAGGTATCGTAATGCTTCAAAGAATTTTGTCCAGTTTTTACAACATGTCATTAAGCGTGCTAGTATTAATTATTCGAAGAGATTATTACGGAAATAACCCTTTATTAAACTTAAAAATTTAATAACTTATTGTTCTTATACATTTGCTGAAAAGTAAAAAATGAAGCTATAATCTATACTTTAAAGTAATGTTATAATCTAATTCTATTAATAAATATTAATTAAAACCTAGGACTTTGTTACTACTCATAATCGTATGTAAAATACCATGCTTTATGTATAAAAAATCTCTCTATATATTTTATGTACAAAAATCACATTTTATGATCAAATTTAAATTATCTATAAAATACTTAAAAACAATAATTCAGTTCCCAGCCCCAGCATTTATTTATAAAATCCTTCATGTTCAAAAACTGTTATTATCCACTACTACCCCCGCAATTACATATTTTTAGCGCACACTTTAGGTTTAACAAATTCCATGTTTATGCAAAAACTTTCTTTAATTGAAACTATGTAACCATGAAATACATTATTATTGTTTTATTTTTGTTTTTTGCATATTTTCCGCACCTAAGTAAAAATGACTATTAAAATTTTGATTTTATCGCCGGCAAGCAAATCGAATACGATTATCAAAAGCACTTAATTGGCAATTAATTTTTGGCCGAGCTTGTGCTCGAAATCTTCAACCTGAAGCGTGGGACTCCCTGCTGTGGTCGCTGGAGGAGGCGGGTTACCACGGCGGTTGGTCATCCACTCGAGAGGGTTGAGGTTCGGGCTTGGATTCGGGTTCACTTTCTTCTTTCTTTCATAAATTTTTTGATTTGGTGTGCGTGTGGTAATAAAAACTGACGAGTGGCACCCGCAATACATTTCCAGCTGCGTGCCTCGCACCTCACCCCCCTTTCATCGGCATCATCATCTTGGCCATCGCATTTATGTAGCCACCCAGCCTCATATAGCAAACACTTTCGTTTGCCGTTGACAGAAGTCGTCAAGTGGTCAAGTGGGGGACACACAAATAAGAAATATAAGGGGGGAGTGGGCCGAAAACTTGTTGCTGCTTTGTTTGTCTGTTCATCAACGTCATCAGCGGAGTCGCAGCCTCTCAGCATCTCAGCATCGGCCTCCCCAAAAACGAGACACGAAGAAATTTCACTTTCAAAATTTTACAATAATTCCGGGGGGCTATCCGTACGTACATATATTTATGGCGCGGGTGCAGCCAGGAAACGCTGGCTTGTAAGCGTAATTGTGTGGCAATTGTATTGGATTTGCATGCCCCTCGTTTTCTTTCTCGGATTTCGATTCGAAAATTGATGCTGATCTCTTGGTCTTTGTCTCTTTTGGGTGATTTGTCGACAACATTTTTGCCGCTTAATTGGATTGTAGACGGATCTCTTTGTGGCTTTGTGGTAATCATAATACTTTATTTAAGTTTAATAATTGGCTGGGGCTTTTGTTTTCCCTCAGTCTACGGATCAGATAAAAATGAAGTTAATGGGGGAAGTGTAGTGCAGGGTAAATAAATAAGGATAAAGGATTTCCTGTGCACAAAGTCAATAAAGTGAAAACAATATTGATGTAAAGAGAAAGGGATATTTTAATGTCTCTCACAACTTTGTAGATCAGGTATTGGTGGAGATTCTTATTTATTTATAGCAATTAATCAGGGCAATCTTTACCATTCATTAAGCAAAAGTCTTGACTAAATAACTGACCTTAATATATTATTACCATTATATTTATTAACCCACAAATCAAAGATTTGAAAGCAATGCTGCTTTAAAAATTTTCTTTTTTTTCCGAGACCCATTTTTTCCATTTTCTTTCAATTCAGGGCCAACATCTGTTGGCACTTTCCTTCCAGAGACCATTTTTCCTCCTAGGGCCTGGGCCCTTTTTGTTTCGCCTGAAAGCCATAAACTGTTTAAGGTTTTTAGCAGCTTTTGCTTTTACCCGAGTCGTGCGCGAAAACGTGAACCGCTTTATCCCCCTGAATGACTGACAGACGACGGCCCGGCAATGGACTGGGACTTACTCTCTGGCTGGAAAATTACATAGTATTTCCTCCAGTTTTTGTTCGGTTTTCGTTTCGTTATTGTTGCTTTTCAAGTGAAACAAATAGAACATAACTTTTGCTTTCACCTTTTTCAAGGGGAGCCTCCGAAGCAGCAACAACAACAGCGTCAGCAGCCACTCAACGACAATTCCGGCAAAAATCTCCAGTTTTTTTTCTTCTTCTCTTCGTTGTTGTTGTTGTTGGTGGTGGATGCCAAAAGCGGACAGCGAAGTTTGCTTGTAATTGCGTTGCTCTACACTGAGAGAAATGGGTCAGATTTTAAAATCAGTTCAAAATAATAAAGAACAATAATAATAAATAACAGTAATAATAAATAAAAATAATAATAAATAACAATAATAACAAATAAGTAGCGCTGTCGAAATTACCTTTTGAAATACATAAAGTCACTTAATTAATTAAGCCTATAAGTGGTAATCGATTTGACAATTCTTGAAAATAAAATGTACATTATCAAAATATATTTTTTATATCAAATATATTTTATAGCACATTTAAGGTTCAATCATCTCAGAAAACATGTGTAAATCACTTTTAAAATATAAAAAACAGAAGATTTTTCTACTTTAATTTAACAACTTACATTATTTTTTTTATTGCTCATTACTAACTAGTTTATGATTGGTTTCTTTAGTCCAAGTTATATTATACAACCAATAGAGTCGTAACTTAAGCCCCTAGAGTCATACATCTACCGATAAACATAAAATTGGCAATAAAATGGTGCTAAATTTAATTTTAATTTCTTTCCGTGCACCGCAACAATGGATGGAGGCGGAGTTGTTGCTGTTGCTGGCAATGTTGCTGGAGTTGCTGAAGTTGGTGAAGTCTCTGCTGTTGCTGCTGAAGTTGCGTTGGCGGCGGCTGGCGCTCAATTTGCATGCCAACAGCAGCAGCGAAGCGAGGAGCGTGTAGCTCCGCGGTGGGGGGGCCGAAACAATTTGTTATTTGCCTTTTGCGGCTCGCGTTCTACGCCATTTCAATTTTCGCAGGTGGGCTGGCTGGCAGGTGTGGGGAAGGGGGGAAATGGGGAAGGGAAGCCGAGGATGGGTGCTGCTCTGGGTCTGGGCTCTAACCCAGTGACCAAATGAACCACATTCTGGCGGGCCCGAGCCCTGCAACTGGGAAACCAGCGACATAGATGTGTCTGCTGTGCGGCTGCTTAGATATTCTGAACGTGGCCTGCAGTTAAAGAAATTCGCGCGCGCATCTAAATAGATTCGGAATGCTCGACGCATGGCCAATGCCGCGGATCCAAGAAAGTTTCTTCTCCGACTTTCCAAAAAAGAGAAGATTCGCTAATGTTTTTGGTTTTGGCCAAGGAAATTTACGAGCAGTGTGCCAAGCCGGCGCTTGACAGTTTGGAAAGCGCTGCAAAGGGCCAAGACCCCAAAATGACAAGTCGCACAAGCATTTTCGCACAAAACGCATCTCAATGTCGCTTTAATTAGGCAAAAATATACGAGTAGAAATGCGAAGATACACGAAGCACACAAATCACAGCCGGGGGAGCCACACAGGGCCGCCTCAATCGATAAGGCAGGCAGCCCCCGGGGCTAACCTTTGCTCAATCCCCAGCTTGTCGGCTTGTCGTGCAGGCGGCCATGTAACGACTAAAGGTCAAAGTGTAATGAGGCAGACTACACTCACATGTGAACTCTTTTTCCTTACCCTTCTGCCGCGGGCAAAATGTTAACTGTTATTGGCGACCGGTTATTAAGTTGGCTTGTTTGCTTTGGCCAAGTTAAGCATGCCATAGGTGGATTTATTTTGGGAAGACCCCATCAATTTTAATATCGCCGCCTCGCGTGATGACAAAACACAGATCTGACACTTAATATCCAATAAAGCACACAATATTTGCATTTAATATTTAAGGAAACCAAGGAGTAATTTGAGATTATGATGCATCTTTGCCGGAATGGTGATTAACTTAATGTCCAGCTTAAATTTAATATTGATCAATATTTGCATTATTAATACTATCAATAATAATTGGGATGAACTTACTATCATTAATTTGAAATATAAAGTTATTTACGTTATACAAACATTCCCCTTCAAAAAACCTTCATTAAAAACATTGCTAATTTTGTAATATCAACAATATTTTTTCACTCGTATGGCGCAACACTATTCGCACTATTCAAAAGTAGGATAATTTTGGTTTAAGCCAAACATCATCAT
Source organism: Drosophila watanabei (assembly GCA_008042575.1). Taxonomy (NCBI): domain Eukaryota; kingdom Metazoa; phylum Arthropoda; class Insecta; order Diptera; family Drosophilidae; genus Drosophila; species Drosophila watanabei. The sequence continues at coordinate 37,981 of VNJS01000255.1, forward strand.
CATCAACATCTCCATCAACTTCAACCATGTCAAACAATCACCAAAAAAAGGCTAATCTTATGCAAAATGTGAAGGTTAAAGCCAACGAGAAGCGATGCCAATTTTTGGCTTATTTGCCGTTTTAACTAATTTTTAATTTACGTATTTCTATCAATAGCTTTAATTTACATCATTTTTTTCTGCTGATCTGTATTTTTACGTTATTTTCCAAAGCCAAGCAAACACGTTTCCAGACTGAAGAAGCGAATGGAAACTAGTTTCAGTACGATCCGCTTTTGGCTTAACCCCAGGCCATTTATTACAGCCAGTTTGAATTTGTTTGAACAAGTATATGTAGATCTTTCATCCATAGATTTTGATTTTGAACTGCTTTTAAATATTTATGAAACAGATTTTATAGCCAATTTAGCTTAGCCCATTCAACATTTGGAGACTTGTTTAATGGCTAAATCAGATGATTTGTGAGCAGATGGATTTGTTTAAATGGATTTTATATGAAGAGTGATTTTGTGGGAGCGTATCAATTAATTAAGTAATTATTTAAATGCAAAGCGAATGCTATAAGGAAACATACTGTCGTGACTTAAAACATTGACCCTTTGCCTCACAAAGGATCTCCTTTATAAACTTTCTCCAGCTTATTTATATACTTAGCCCGTAACTGATTTCTTCGCATTACTCACACTCATTGCATCCGTCTTCCTATGACAAGCTGTCAAAAAAAAAACAACATTAAAAAAGTGTCGTTATTTAATTTTATATAATTTGACACAGCAGGCGGCATCAGCTTCGATAATAACAGCAAAGCCTCATTAAATGCTGTAAAATATTTCGATGAATTTTCGCTTTTATTCTCAGTTGAAGCGTCTCGGTATTTCGTTGTCAGTTAAAGTCGTAAATTTGTAGCTCATTAAATTGCTGTTTAATGTTATTTAGCACGCGGCCACTCACGTAATCGAAAATGACAAAAAAGAGAAGAAAAAGTGTTACAACAAAAGCGTAAACTACAACTAACTTAAGTTACAGTTTAACGAACTGTGACGGGACAAGCTCGAAGAAAAGGCTGTTGAAAATCTCCACAACCTGGCTATATGTGTGGATATATGTAACATATATAGACATTGAGGAGCATTTCAAATTTGTGCAGTAGCGCGGCGGCGGAGGCTTGAACCCTAATTAAGATTTTCGCTTTTCACTACCGCCGCGCGATGTAATTAAAAACTGTTCACTTCAGTTCCTACATAATTTTTCGATGATTTCTTAATTAAATTATGTAAGCCGAGTATGGGATAGCCAAAGAGAAATGTCAATTGAGCGGCGAGGACGGGCAGAGAGATTACCCCGTGACCCAAATTGAAAAATTAATTAAAGTGAACGCCTTCTAGTGGGCTCCGGCTCCCTCCTTTATTTTCTTCTGCTCCTTTTCTGGCCAATAGTCGTCCACACCCACCCACATTTCACTAACTAACCGACTAACAATTGGTCAGGTTTTCCCCCATTCCGTTTTTGGGCCTGGTCGGTCGATCGATCGACTTGGGTTGGTCCCTGACCGCAAACGTGAAGCGATCCCCGGACCGCGATCCGCGATCCGCAATCCGTGATCCTAGCCAGAATCCAAGCTAGGCCCCAACAGTTATAATAATATTAAGCATACGCCACCTACAACAGCGGAGAAAAATTGCAACTTCAATCTGCCCGGGCCCTGGGTCAACTCCTCTTTGTTGTTGCAGCAAATACCAAATACAACAAAGCCCAAATAAAAATAAATAATAACAATATTTTTCAAATAACAAAAGAAATCAACAGGAGAAAAAGAAGCGCCCAGAGCATATAACCATACAGAAAAGAGGCTACACAAAGAACATTAATGGGTACTTGAAGAAGTTTCTATTGGATATCTACCTAATACATAAGTACATATGTAAGCTATATTAAAGTTTTGTATTAATTGCATGTAAATTAATATTATTATTAAAGTAAACAGCAAAGCATGTATTTATTTTTCTAAACGAAGTAATTTAGAACCTCTTGGACCTATACGTTTTTTTTTTCTCAGTGTAAACTAACCGAAAAACCAAACCCATTTTAACCGTTAAGCACATTTGACTAAATCTGCTACACATGGGCGGCATCCGAGTTGCGGGGGATCCAAGCGATCCGGTGGCAGCAGCGCAAGGGGGGTTGGGTTGGGGGCTGGAAAGTGGGTGGGCAATTCCAATGGTAAGCGATTGCTGCAGGAAATGTGCAGAGGAACATCGGAATGAACTGGAATCGTTCCCCACCCAATTTCCCCCCTGCCGTCTCATGTTTCTTTTTTTCGGCGATAGCAGATCGCGGTACTAACAACAATAGATAACGAGAATGAGGCGGTTCGTTTGGATATAGAGTATAGAGTCGTTAAATAAATACTCTTGAAGAAATAGAAAAATTTACAAATTATAAAATTATTAAATTAAATTATTACCACTTTCTTTTGTTCTCCTAGAATTCAGAAATGACATTCCTAGTAATTTTAAAGTAATTTGTGGTTGTTTTATTTTCCCCTAAAATGAAGAGGCTTTTTATAAATAAAATCAAATTCAAATGCTTAATGCTTTACTTAAAATTTATATAGATTAAGTGTCAGCAATTGGATCACTCCGTTAGGCTTTAATCTTATAGCAAATATTTGTCAATCGGCTGCCTTTTGACATTTAAGCGATGCAAAGCAATCACATTACCTTTTTTGGCGGTAAGGGTATGCCAAAAGGTAGCCACTTGTTGCAGCAGGAAGCTGAGCAAGCCGGCCCACATGCACCACACACTCGCACACACACACGCTCACAGTCGAGTGAAAACAGTTAAGACAACAGCAACAACTGCAAAACTGCGAACTGCCAACAGGCAACAGGAAGACCTTAAACTTGGCCTCAAACGTCAGCGCGGCGGCAACATCGTGAAGCCAGGCTACAACCAACTACTGCAGCAACAACAACTGAAACAACAACAACTGAAACAACAACAACAACGAGCACTGCAAACACACAATTCAATTTTATTTCATTTACTTTGTTGTTGGTTACTGGCTTTACTGGCAGTGCTGCGGTTGCCGTTCGCCAGAGCCTGGCTCACGGGGCTTTTTTTGTGGCCCAGCCTCGTGGATTTGCTATTGCCATTTCTGTGTGTGGGCCGCGGAAAAGCCCCCAACTCCGCCGGCTCGTTTGGATAGCTTGAATCGTTCGGATCGCTCCGCTCCGCTCCTCGAGCGCCAGCAGCAGCAGCAGCTCATGAATGGGAAGTCGTCGCAGCTTCTAACTCATTTTCCTGCCTCCAGTGGTTGGGGCTAGTTTTTCTTTTTTTATTTTTAGTTTTTGTGAATTGGCGTAAAAATGTTGTGAGAACAAATGGTTGTTAACTTTTTCACATCTTTTTGTTTGTTGTATTTTTATGTTCCTTTTTTTTAGTTGATTTTTGTTACTGGCTTTTGCTATATTGTTGCTGGCGCGTTAAATTTCGTTTAACTGTTAAGTCGCTGCTGCATCATTTAGCTGCTGCCGCTGCAAGTTCGTTGTCTAAGTCATTCGTTTCGCTTGTGCTTGGCTCGCCATTTTTATTGCCAATGCGAAGTCAATTTTATTTTATATCATTTCGGTTTGCTCTCTTATGGCGCTTATGAAATCGCTGCTGTCGCTGTAATAATAATCAAAAGTAAACAAGAGTGTGTGCTGTGCTGGCGTTGACTCGAGTTCAGTGACTAACTGGCTGAATGGCTGACTGGCTGACTGACTGTGTGCGTTTGTCTAAGCCAAGAAGTTGGCGTAATATGCCGTTAGGCAAAGGCGTTTGCAGGTTTGTTTCTCACTGTTTATTACTCGGTATTTTAGTGTTTATTGTTTTGGGGTTGGGCGACACTTGGAGGTGACGAAGGTTAGTGAGAAATATTTCGGGCATTCAAGATATACAGATAGATGAGATAGCTAAATGAAATGATTGCTGGCAATTATGAATTAAAGACTTAATGACTTGGAATGTGTATTGTCTGGTTAGGTGACTGTCAAATGTTCAATGGTTGTACTTAATTATAATAGGAAACACCTTTAGAAAAATATTAATTACAATTAATTTAGTCAAGCTATACTGGCATTTCTTATATGTGATAATCATATATCTTCATATAAACCAATATAAATTCAAAGATCAATTCCAAAAGCCGAAATTTAAGACTTGTTGGTTTTATCTTAAGTGTTTCGATAGCTATCCATTCAAACTTCGATTTCTATAGACCATAAGCATAAAAGCGAAAACGAACATCATTCACTGGTGACACAATTGAGTGCCACCACCCCATAACCTTGAAAAAAAATCTCTTTGAACTTGCCCCCCAAGACGAACAATAGTGACACCGAAAATATTTAAATATTATGACATTTAGAATACGGAAACTGAAGACCATCTATTAGCAGCAGAAGCAAGATCGAACAAACAGAATTGATTGTAGAATATTTCTGTTTCTGTTGTTTTTCTCGTGTTCAGAGATCGTTAAACATGCGATTGGTGTAAGATGAACAAAAAGACGGGAGGAACGTCGCGTCGCTAAGATGAACAAATAATAAAAAAATACTCAGATTCAGACAAAAACTGGCCTTTCATATGCAAAAGAAATCCATTTACTATTGCGGACAAAAACGAGTTGGGCTTTAGTTGGCTGGGTTGAAACCAGATCTGTGAAGGTCAGCGCGTTTAGCACCTCGATGTGACGGGCCCCACCTCTCACTGCCCCCTGTCCCATTTGGCTGGGGCCATCCTCTCTTCCACAGACAATATGGGGCCAGAGATATATATGCCATAAAATGGAATGAAATCAAAGTATTGCCTCCACTTTCGGGTTGACAACATTAATTGCGTGCCAAGTGCGGTGCGGCGGAACCCATAAAACATGGAGAGCTTAGGGAATTTTTACTGCCTCTTTTTCGGGGTATCTCTCTTCTGGCAATTAGCTGCTGAGCTAGCGTTTAATTTATATTATTAGGGGTCATTTACAGTTATGTGCCGACTGATTTGTGACTGTCTCCTTTCCTTTCCCTACCCTACCCTACCTTTCCTCGCCCCAAACTCACGGCCATTGTCAGCATTCAGCATTCAGTGCCAGTGCTCAGCATCCAACATCTGCATCAGCAACAGCGTCATCCCATCCTCATCGTTCGTGGTGTTATTTCCCGGAGTAGGTTAATAGTGCCAAAACGTTGCAACAACAACCTGGCAGGCAACAACAAATGGCTGCTGCAATGACTGTAGAAACAAACGGTGCCTCATTTATTTCTCTTTCTTTCTGCCATTTGTGTTTGTTTGTGGGACCGTCAGTTGCACCCTTTCATTCTGGACAGAGTCATGGAATAACATTATTATCCCGAATATACCGGCGTCCTCCCTTTTCCCTACTTCATACCCTACGAGTCAAAATAGCAAAACCATTCCCAAAGCGCTAGGAATATTTATGCAGCATTATTATTTATTTTATTGACAGGCAGACAGCAACAGCTTTTTTGACTTCCATACTCTCACCAGCTGATGCAAGAAGCCTGATTGCCTTTCCCAAGCTATAGTTTTTGGGGGGACAAAAGTGCATGCTTAAAGCCCTTTCTAAGGGGATTAGTTTGAGGATTGAATGAATCATTAGTTAGTAATCATCTCTAAGCATTTATTTCCTTAAAAGCGTAAGAGTTCATTTAAGTTCTGCTTCATTAGAAAACTAAGGAGGTATTTTCATCATTAATTAATTATGTTTCCCAACGAAAGTCTTATTTTTTAAGATCGAAATAAATATGAAAATAAATTACCAAGTATGTTAGAGTCTCCAGTATTCGTTTGTGTTCATTTTCCGCCAATGACAGTCACCCATCCCAGGCAAATTGACTTCGATCCCCAGCTGGATGGATGCTTTGACTGCTCCGACTGCTGCTCGATCGGTGCTCCTGCTGATGCCGCTGCCAAGTGGCAATAATTTGCAGACTTACCCAAGTGCCGGACCCCAAAAAAAAAATAAAGAGAATATCCAGAATCCCAGAAAGAAAACCTTTTACTTTGCGCTAATAAATTGCCATTAAACGGCTTTGGAAGGCTTTGCCACAATTGTTGCACCATAATTTCCCATCAAATTTTTCACACTAGCCTCGAAGCCGGCTTCGGTTTTTGGGGCTGCGCTGCGAGTGTTCGCGATAATCAAATATTTGACCTCTGCCGCAAATAAATTCCCAATGCAATCGCAGGCCGGGCCAAGGAATCGGAATCGAGCCAAGTTGAGTTTGGCCAAGTTGAGAACGTGAAAGCCGTATCCGTTGGATGCCGAACTCCGAACACTGAACGCTGAACGCTGAACGCTGGCTGGCAAAACGTCGACGTTGCGTGTTAAACACAATTCAAAGTCTATAATTATTGTACAATTGCCAACAGAACCAACAGAGCCCAGTCAGGCTTGGCTCTAGCCACAGCCAAGCTCCTGCCGCCGTCCAACTCGGAGGCTGGGACTTGGGATCGGGATTGGGACGGCGACCGGAGCTGGAGTTGGAATTGTGACCAGCTTGGCAGCAGCGGCAAGAGCAGCGGCAGCACATGGAACATGAAAATTGTAGCGTGTAAGTTGCAGGGGGCAGGGGGCTGAAAGAGGAGAGCATTCCAAACACACATTCTAATTCCACATTCGCCTCGACTTTGGGTTTGACACACTGCTGGCAGCCACTCCAAGTGTTCTAGAGATGAGTTCGTGACACGACTCGTAACTATAATTTTAGCTGGAAATTAAAAAGATAATATGAGATGAAATTTAAGCAATTCTTTTTTATAAAAAAAAAAATATTAATCTTGAAAATATAAACTGAAGAAAATAATACAACTTAAATGGGCTTTCTGCGATTTTTATCATTTGAAATGGTGGAAATGATTTGAAATTAAAAATCCTAACGCTTTTAGGTTACCTAAAAAATATATTTAAAACTAATTATATTCAATTTAATTGAAGTTCTCTTGTAACAATTTTTTCTCACGTGGCCATCACTATTCTCTTTCAGATGGTTATCTGAGTGAATCTCCAGTTGAAGCGCCTGAGAATTGCGCTTCTCAGCCGCTGACTCTGCTTCTGCTTTTAACTGTTAACTTTGCTCTGACTTTGGATCTTTTGACTTGCAATTAATGCTCCAGACCTTACTGTGTATGCAGCTATTGTTGTTGCAAGCTGTTTCGTTTTTTTTTTTCGTATGTTTTTGTATTTTTTGGGGGAAGCGGAAGCGTTGCCCACGCCCACTTGTCAGGCCATGGCTAACAGCTGGTGGCAGGGAGGCGGAGTGTCAGTGGGAAAGGGGTGGCATCAGGGGGTGTTCTGCGAGTGAACCACACCGTCAGCCAGCACGCCCCCACACACACTGAGATGTACACAAAAAAAAAAGTATAACAAACAAAATCTTATAAATATTTAAAGGAATGTAATAAAACTTGTAATTGGTAAGTTATTAGGTCAGAATTGCTCACGACGTGCTTAAGAGCTAGAACTTAACGGGAGCAGCTCTGACTTGGAAACTAAGGAATAAATATTACTTAGAAAAGCAACATTAGATAGAAGTGTAAACTTTATTATATAAAACTTATTCTTTCGATAAATTTCCTTTCTCAGTGTAGGGATCGAGAGAGGGCAGAGGGAGAAAACTAGCAGGAGATCTGCACCAGAGATGGCGGCAATAGTTGAAAGTCTAATTGTAAACTGTTGTTCGCAGTTCTCCTAACTGTTGCTTGTTAGGCGCTTGTTTATTAACAATTTAGCACGGACAATTCACAGGCAGAACCCGAGGATCTCAGCGGGTGGAGTAGGAGTAAGGGGCAACGGGAGAAAGACAGACCTCCTTGTGGGCGTTACTTATCTCCGGCTGAGACCACCGAAAAATTTATGCCCATCGCCCGTGCGCGCTCCTCCTCACATACTCGTAAAGTTGGTCAGTTTATGCGCTGACCGTTCGACCTTTGACGCCCCCTATTCCCACCACCACCACCCACTACTCACATGCTGCCCGCCGATCATAACTGTCACAATGTTCGAGGCATGAAAACGGGGCGTGAAGGATATGGCTGCAATCATTTCTGGGGGCGAGGAGTGAGCTGGAAGCTGGGGGTTGGGTGGCTTAGATCACTGGGAGTGGGCGTGAGGAGGCGGTGCCGAAGGTGACTGGGAGTCGAAAGGCTCTAGGGCATCGGTGAAGGTAACGGCAGTTAACGCATTAGTATTTCTCGGTTTCTGGGACATAAATTAAAGTGATTTATTCTAAAGATAAATTTTAAATCGCAGTTATTAGCATATCCAATTACAGGTTTATATTGATTTTGTTCATATTTTTAACAAGATTTTTAGCTTATTAGATAAACTGGTTTCGATTGATTTAAAGCATCCTCAAGAGCTACTTCTCATAATTCAAAATTCTTTAAATAAATATCTATAAACCTTTTTTTAAAGTACTTCAAATTATATTACCATTTGATATACATAGCTTAAACATAATACAAAAATATATTTTATTTTCTCAATCTTAATTTTTAAATTAGTCTAGTTTTACTATCTATATAGGAACCATAAACTACAGCTATTTTACAGACAAACGTAACTAACTCCCAACTCCCCTTTCTTCTCATTTCAGGTAAGCTATTCAAATCGCTCTGCACGCGGTTATTGGGTTATGTAAGTCGGCCCAAACTACAGCACAACTAACTTAAACTCAGGCCAGTAATTGGACAGATCGGAGCAGAGCTGGCCAGACCAACGCCCTAGCTGCAGAGGGGGCAAAGGGGATCCAGCGGAAAGCTGCTGAAGTACTAGGTAGTATAGCGAAAATCGTAACAACAATGGGCCAGTGACCGTTGCAGCCAATTTCGATTCGAAATGTAAACGATTTTCGTTTTAGCGGTGCCTTGCATAAGTTTTGTGTGCGCAATTCGGGGCTAAATAAGCCAGTGGAATAATAACGGCCGGCATGGGTTAATGATGCGACATGTTAGCCAACGAAACACACAGGCAACAAGAGCAAACGAGAGACGAGAGCAACACACACACAACACACAGAAAAAAAAAGAAAAAATGCGTCACGCTTACCGTTAGCATGCCGGGGAAAATCGCTGGAAAAGGGGTGGAAAATTGGGAGGGGTTCGGGAGGTGGAAAAGTGGGAGGAAAGCCGCCGCCACCATGGTTAGGCATGCCATGGAGAACGCACACGTAAGGCTAGCTCCAGCCCCTCCCTGGGGGGTCTTGCAGCAGCAGCAGCAGCAGCAGCGGCAGCGGTGTAGCATCCTATCCCATCATGCATTTCCACTCTCCCACGGATCAGCTTGGACTCTTTCCCCCGCCATTTCCCAGCCAGCCGCCCAGCATGTGGTGCGCTCCCTTTTTTGGCAAATTTGGTGCAGTGGCAGCAATAGCAGCAGCCGCAGCCGCAGCAGCAGCAAAAGCAGAGCGGCAGCGCCTTTCACAAAATCTAATCAGCAGGGGAGGCGCTCGAGAGGGGCTCGGTGCGAAAGGAAACGATCAGAGCAATTTACTCAAGCGCAAAATTAGTAGCGAAAAAATGCCACTAGGAATCTGGTCAACTTTGAAAATCCGAAGTTCAAATACGCTGAAATTAGTGACATGCTTTTAAGAAAATACAATTTAAAAAGTTCTAGACTCTTTGATTTTAAATAGTATATTATGATATTAAACTGTAAACAATTACGGCTGACAATATAGATAATCATGTGAAGGACTTGTGGTGGCTTGAAGTGAATTTATTAATGGTTTTATTTGTCATTAGAATAGGACTTTAACATAATAAGACAAACATATAAATACACCGTAAAAAAATACAAAGCTAACCCAAAATTAGTAAATAATAAACGTCAATTCAGAGAATATTCTTCCAGAAACGTAATGTTAGAATTGTTTTGACCTAAAAGGGTCTATAAGCAGATCAAAATCGTTTGCTTTTCAGCTAATCAATAATATTTACTTGCTGGCTTACAACAGACACAAATTAATACCCAAACCTATAGGCAAAGTGTTACACATATCGAACAAAAAGCATAATACTCTACCAAAGAGCATAGATAACATGTTGATGCTGGTGAAAAACTGGCTGCTGATTTGACCAAGCCGACAACAGTGGGCGTTGTGCTGCTAAGAGAGCGGGGAAAATGGATAAAAAGTCTGCCAACATGGAAATCTTGTTACGTATGCCTCCATCTTTTTCCCGGCCAGGCAATTCTAATTTAAAATTCCTCGGTGCGTGTTAGATTTCCCCCGTGGAAATGGGTGGGGTGGTGAGGAGGAGAGAGATCCGCTTGCAAGAGCAAATTTGATGCCATCTGTGTACAATTAGCTGTCAATATTGCGCATGCGCCACTTATGCAAAAGAAGACGCCGATCCACGGGAGGGCAGGGAGTCCCGCGGCCAGTGGGGCCGAGAGCAAAGCAAACAAAACTGACTGGCGACTGACTCATTTGGCCAAAAGATTTTGCAACACGCAACACAAAATCAACAGAAACACACGCAACTTTTGCTGACCAAGGGGTACAGTGGTAGTTAGGATCAAAGCGTGTGGAAAAAACAAGGAAAAGGCTTTTTTTACTATTTAAAATTTGCAATAATTTGCATTATATTTATTTATTATATTTTATTTTCTTTCACCAACCATAATTTATTTGAAATATAATTCCAAATAATATATTATCATTAGGATTTATTTTTGGGCACTTTAACCATTTAAGCCCACTGTCTCTACTGACACTACATCATCGACGCACCTCAAGTCGTCACCTCTCCCCACACACACTCCCTCCGCTTACACTCAGCCAAATTTATGTCTATTGACTCACACACCGAGACATGACGGCAAGTGCAGCTCTGGAGTGTCAGGCGATTTGCATAAAAGACCCCACAGACATGGAGATGCATATAAGTTGTTGGCCAGATCCGTGGCCAGAAAAGATTAGGCTCCGGCCGCCGGAGCCACAAAATATATATTTTTGTGTCGCCTGCTCCACTTTTCGGTGCGTTGGGCAATTCGACGGAGGAAAACTCCTGAGGCAAACGCCACTAGTTGTGCGACATATATATGTATATATATTTAGTATTTAGTTGCAACTGTTGCACACTCGAAAAATAATACCATTAACTAGTTTTAGTGCATATCTATGGTCCAAAAATATTGTTCTGTTGCGTGTTTATATTTATAAAAATTGCAGTCATGAAGCATTAAGAAAAACATTATTTTTTGTTAATATTCATCAGGTTACGCATAAATATGCATTAGCATAAATTTGTAATATTTCAAAACCACTTGTATATTTTTTTGCATAAACCAAAAATGTAAGAAGAATTATGAACATTAGGATTTTTTGTTGTGCAGGGGCAACAGGTGGCTTAACCAAAAGCGCGTGAGTCGCGTTATTTTTACCTGTAAGTTTTACATTTTTCTTATAACAATCTATGGACAATGGGGCGTTACCGTTCGCTTCGGCTGCAGTTGCAACTCTTAGAGAGCCGCCGAAATTCGTGCAGCCTTTGTGCCCCCAGCAAGTGGCACGCTTCGGGCCAAAGTGAACGTGGCCCAAACAAGGCCCAATCCCAATTCCATGGAAACCGCTCGCAGGCATTTCTCTCGGCTCCCAACGAAGGTAAATCAATGTAAAGTGTGTCAGCAGTGTGTGAGCATGTGGAAAGGGGGAGCCTGCCACTAAATATAGTAGTGCTGACAATCGGAACCTTTTGTAAAAAAGAGACCAAAGAATAGTTCTGAGAAGTCGAAATATATGTTGTTAGCTTCGTTTATATATAATTTGCAAAAGTAACCTATAATTTATGGAAATGATATTTAGTATTGATGAAAAGTATCACATTTTAAGAGTAATTTAAAAGCTCCCAAAAATATATATTTACTTTATAATCTTCTACAACAAATACAGAATTACCACCTTTTATATTTATTAAATAACAAATTTAATAAGAGAATTAGAGAGTTCCTATAGGTCATAAGGTAAAGCCGAATGCCTTCACCTGTGGCCCAGCAATTTTCGAATCCACCGCCTTGACAGGAACGAACGCTGCCACAGAGCACTCCTCCGCCGCATTCCCCAGGGAGATTTATAGCTGTGCGGCCTGATGATGAGTGGCAAAAGCCATAGCCTGGGTGGTCCGCCAAGTACCTTAAGTATCTCCGGCAAATTGTACGATCATAACTCAATAGCCGAGCCTCATTAGGGTCCCGAAAAAAAGAGAAGAAAAATATAAGAAAAGCCAAGAACTCAGCCGCTCGACAGACAGATCGTTCTGTGTGGGGCGAGAAGTGGCAAAGTCTCCTCGATGGCGGTATCGTGTGCAACAGTAGCCTCAATTTGTTGAGCTTCCCCCGCAGCAGGCACACACACACACGGTACACACACTCGCGGAGCGATATAAGAAACATTCTAACTAATAGCCAAAACATTGTAAAGAATTTTCCACTCATAAAATGGATCTCAATTTCCCTCGTTTGGGGCAAGTGAGGCAGCCGCGGGCCCAGACCAAGGCACTGGCTGCTGCCCACGAATCTGGCGTCGTCACCGCCGACGGTCACGTCAGGCCGTGCGCGTAATGAGCGTTAAATTTGTGGCCCGCTTTCCATCGCCAGTTGTTTTAAGCGATCATTTCTTTTCGGGGGTTCTTTTTTCGGTGTTTTGGGCAACTTCTAATCACCGAAGAACACGCTTTATTATTGGTTAAATTAGTCACAAAACGGTTTCCGAAGATGACCTTTAATTATTGCAAAAAACCACAAAAAGAACGGTAAGCTGCGGTTGTTCGAATATAAGGATACCCTGGGAAAATATTCTATAAGGCATTAAAAAAATGTATTTTAAAATGACAGGTAATGAAAGTATCTTAAAAGTTATTTGATACAACTTCTTAGTACCTTTCCTCTGAAAAAGCTAATAAAATTCCTAAAAAAAATCCCATTTAACGTTCCTTTTTTCCAGTTGATCTGCCCGAGATGATTTTGTGCGGAAATGTGGGTCAGAATAAATTATTAATGAAGTGAATTATAATGCTTCAATTGCCGGCTTGGGCTCACTTTGGCTCAACTCTAGTTTAGTTTTCCCAAGCCTTTCACTGGCTATCAATAAATTTCCGTCTGCGATGGCAGCCGGCGATAAAGACAAACGGCCTGCCAATATGAATTAGCTAAGCGAATTGGCCATTTGGCAACTTGGTAAACAACTTCCAGAAGAGTGCATCCCTCTGCCCTCTCCGCCTCTCACTCGGTGTATTCCGTGTCCAGTATCATCATTATCATTAGCACAAGTTTGCGCCCAGGTAAAAATGGCTGCAGAACGGTGGGGATCAGGGAGAGGCTGGCGAAAAAACTGTAGCAGTTGATAAATGTTAATGTTGATAGCAACTAAAGCGAAAAAGGAAGGTAGAACATATTGCAAGGGGAAGTTGGAATACTCTATAATGGGACTCTTGGGAAGAACTATCAAATTGAGTTGGATTTCATGTTAAGCTGAAGAGAGCCTTGAGCCTATCGGCCTTTCACACATATAAAGCAACAAGTCTGTCCTTCGGAGTGTTTAGCTATAAGGATTACAATTTCTTTAAAAATTTTACAAAAAATATTGCTTAATTTTTAAGCAGAAATATTATTTTAATACCAAGAACAAATTCTTTACAAAAGTTCTTACTATTTTCTAGAAGTTAGGGTATCTGAAAGAAATTGGCAATTGGCTTCCTGGCTAGCTGGAAAAGGTTAACAAAGTTCAGCGAAATTCCATTCATTGGCATCGGGGAGAAGGAGAGACGGAGAGACACTGGACACTGGAGGGTTAGAGGGAGGACACTCATTGACGACGTTGTCGTCTCGTCTGCGACTGAAACCGTGGCTTGTGCTTTGGCTTTTCAACACGCTTGGCCAATAAATTGTGGCCAGCACTTGTTGTTACGCTTTTAACGGTTCGGAGCTCAGATTCAGGTTCATGTCCAGCTACGGTTTCAGCCCCCTCTCACTTTACATTCCTTTTGGCATTGGCCATGGATGTTGGTTGGATATTCGCTGTTGCTCGGTGGCTGTTGTTGGTTGTTGCTTGTTGCTCGCTGGCTGGATGAGAGTTGGCCAGATCTATTTTTGCTTAACAACAAAATATTTTTCTTGTACAAATTTTTTACAGGAAACTGAAACTGCTTAACCATTAAAGGCTGCCTCTGAATACCAAAAAAAAAGAAACATTTTGCCGCGGCCGCTGCTGTTGTTACTACGAGCTCTGCTTTTTTTTTTGCAAGCAACAATAGATTTGGCCCATTCGATTAGGCTTGATTTAGCCAAGAAGGGGTTGGGCTGGATCAAAAGATTTAGTTTTCAGCTTTTCCATGGAATTTCCGCTCCATTCGTGATGCTTTTTCTGGTCGCTGGTCCCCCGGTCTTTTCCCTGCCGTTTTTCCCACTTCGATGGCATCGCATTGTAATGGCCTGGTCAGCTGGCCAGCAGCAGCAGCAGCAGAGGCAGAGGCAGCTACCGGGGGAATAAGTTGTAATTCCTTCTATTATTTTATTGGGTCCAATCGGAATTTGTCAAATCATCAGCCGGTGACCGCAGTCGCAGCCCAGGTGGTGATTTGCATAAACAGCGAACACTCTTCGCCCGAACTCGGTACATTTTTTCGCCCTGGGCCCTCGTGTGCTATTAGCCTAGAAAGCAGACCCGTCCGTCTATCTATAGATATCCATGGGCTGCCCATCATTCAGCCGCATCATCCATTGATGATGATCATCTTTTTTGGCAGTTCTCTGAGCTTAAGCCTCGGTTTGTTTGGCTAATTGCCCCGCTCGACGATCCCCCCGCGGGCCAGCTGCCTTTGTGCTAATCACTTTAACATTTGCAACTGCTTTTTGACCCGCTTTTCCGCAGAGCCGGCAACCGTTTTGTTTGTTTGTAATTATTTTTGTTTATTTCTTCCATGTTGTGTGTGTGTGCTGCTGTAGCTGTGGCTGGGTCTTTAAGCAAGTAACATTTACAGTTTGAGAGGCGTTGCGTGTGTGTAATGACGCCTGATCTATGCGAATCCCCATCCAAGTCGATCTGAGCCGAAATAGCTGAATGTGTATTTAGATTGGCTAATAGTCACGCCATGAACTCCTGCCCAAGAATCTTTGAATCTTTGGGGCTCGGCTTGTGGCACACTTTTTGGCCATAAGTTTTATGCAAATATTAACTGCCGAAGAGCTTAGTTTAATTAAAGGGTTTCCAGGCAGACATTAATTTAAACACACACATTTATTGATTCGACAGATTATTGATCATGTTAATTAAAAATCCAGAAGTGACTACTTAAACCTCTCATTATTCCGTTGGAAATGAATATTTACACACTTTTAAATCCATTTCCATCTCGTTAACAAATGCGTCTCCTCGCTGTCTAATGCTTTTAAAATAAATGTCAGCAAAGGTGAACAGGAAAATATTTTATAATTTCGACTTTCAAGTCGAATAACATCTATGAATATCAAGCAAAATTGACTCAGATAATGAAATCACACGTTTTAAATGGCTTTTGCTTGTAACCTCAAATTTAAGGCCAGAAATGATTATTCTTTTTGACAAGTCATTAGCTTGGGGATAATATAAATCATACATATTGGAATATGTGCTAATTTGGCCATATTTATGATACTTTTACCAGGTTTATCCAAGTTTCCATTAATTTTAATAAGCTGAAATTCTCATTTCTTCCTTATAGTTAAGGCTAAGTACCTTGTATATTAAGCATTAAAATTTATAATTTTTAGTACAGCTACTACACATGTAGGTGTCTGATAGCGAATAAGCTTTACCAACTATCCTTAATAGTTTCAGCAATGTTCTCTTAAAATGTAAATAAAATTTCCCAACCAAGTTCCAAGCCAATGCAAGAGTTCAACTTGCTCCCGCTTCTTGTTCTTTCAACTCGACTTGAACCCGATTGAGCTTTTCACATTGACAACTAAGCAAAGTCTGCCTGCAGTCGAGTACCTGAGTGCCTCCTCACCTGTACCCGAACTAACCCTGACTTTACTCTTCATTGCACTTTTGGCATTGAGTTGTTGCTGTTGCGGCTGTCGACGACGAGTTGCAAGTTGTTGTCTATAAAACAGAAAAAAGAAACCTGCAACTTGGTCAAAGTGTCGCCCTGACATGTTTTTGCAAAAAAAAAAGAGAGAAAAAATCAGCAAAAGGCGCTTGGGAGGAAGAAGGCGAGGAGCCAGTAAAAAAAAACACTTTCCGTCTTTACGCAAAGCTGAAACCGCAAAGCGTCTTTGGGAAAGGCAGTCAGTCGGAGAATCGGAGACGGAGGGAGACCAGGAGACGGAGCCAGTCCATGACATGTTTGGACTTTCTGGCCAGGAAGCCAAGCAACGGCAAGTGGCATTGTGTCTCCGCTGCTGCTGTCGCGTTGTCGTTTCTGCCACAGGTTGCACCTACCAACATGTGGAATCTATAAGCTGCACTGCAGCAAAATTAAGCTACAAATTCAGCGAGCTCCAAGCATAAAGAAGGAGAAATCCGATGGAGAATATAAGCTCCAGGAGTATTCTTTTCTGTGTGGCCAAGGAGGAGGTTCCGAGGGTAGACAAGTACACTTGACTGTCTCTGCAGAGACTGTTTTGAGGGCATCGCCAGATACTGGTCACCGTCTAGGTCTCTGCCTCTTGCAGAGGCCTCCTCCGCCGTCGCCCCAGCCTCCTCCTCTTCTTCTTCCCCAGATCTTAGTTGGTCAAGTGGGCAGCGCGGAATTGAGTCAGTGTGACAAACAATAATTTCCGTATTTGGCTGGGAAGCCCCATAAAAGTTGCCGACTAACCTTCCAAGCCTTTAAAAGGGGGGAGACTAGGGCAGGGGCGCTCTTTTATGACTCCCCATCGCAGCTAATTTCATGCAAATTATCCATCTGCATAGAAAACCCGCTCTCGGTGGGTGTTGTCCACTTGCATAATTAAAAGTTTCGACAAAAGTTCCCAAACAAATTGGAGCAATTTCAGTTTCTATTTGTGCTTGTAATACACGGCTCTCAAGGCACCGAAAAACAAAACTATTTTTTGGGGGCTTTTCTTTCGGTTTTGTTTATTGCAAAACGCCAGCTTCAAATGATAAACGAGAGGGACACGCCCCGCTAACGAGTTACAAGCGCCGAGACAGAGTTAGTTTTGTTATTTTTCTCTGTGAAACATTTAAACAATTGTCTTGTTGGGTGTCTCTAATTGATAGTGTCGTGATTTGGCTTGTGCTGCAGCCCCACCAACTGGTTCACTTAAGTCAAAAATAAACCGAATACAAAAAGAAGCCAAAAGAGACGGGAGTTAATAAATAAAGGCGTTGCCGGTCTTGGGAAATGCAAACAAAAGTTTATAAATTATAATTGGCAGCGGGAGATTTACAAAAATTACTATTTCTTGCGAATAAATATCGAAGGAGAAGTGTAATTGCAAAAACTATATTTTTGTATTAATCTTAAAGAGCTTTTATAAATATATTTGTAGTATCTAAGGTCTAATAATAATATAACTAAAGGTCAATTTGATAATTCAGTTAGCAATTCCCACAGCAGGTCTTTCTTATTAAATCGTATTTATATCATTAATATATCATTTAAAACTTGATAACCAAGTATCATCTTTCACCTAGCCTATAAGATGCAAATATCAACCACAATCACAGCAGGTGAGCATCTGTAGAGAGTAATTTCAGAATTCTTAATATTGCATTAATTATATTAGAACCTTGCGCCTTGCCGGCTGTCAATTCTCCAACTTCCAGTGGAAATATAGTAGTCGACATTAAAAAACTTGATAATTGCTTATAAAATGCCAAGTGGCTAATAAAAAACACTCTCAGTGGCACAGCACACCCACGCTCACACACCGTACACGAATCACTTCATGAAGCCACACTTGAATTGCAAGTGAAAAAGTTAAAAAAGAATACGGAAGACAGGCACGGGGACGGGAACGGGGGACAGAGTCTCGGGGTCATAAACAAATCAAAAATTGTCATCGGGCATAAATGTTAATTGAGTTTTATGGACTTTTGATATTTTATTGTGGATTTTCATTAGACATTAGACATGGGGGAAGCTTCCTTATGTTGCCACTTCCGCATCGCCACTATTGACAACTGTCGTTGCGCCCCTCGTCTTTTCCGAGTGATTGAATGCGCTTTGTCATCGCTTTTGTTTGGACTTTCAGACTTTCAATTTCACTGCATTTTATACACACCTTGCCTTCCTTTGATTTATTGTAATTATTATCGGACAGCATTAAGAGCTCTGGCCTCTTCCGCTTACTTTTGACGTTCGGGAGATGCAACTGTCCAGATATCCCATATTCAGCACAAAACTGGAAGCACTTGAGAATGGTGCGGTCGAGTCAACTGCATCTGAAAATGGCTTTGAATGTTCATTTTTCTGCCTTCTTTTTTTGTACATTTTTTGAAAGGTGTTAACCACTTGCGGAAGTTGTTTTGATGCACACTTCGATGCTCGTTTGATAGCAGTTAGCTGACAAAGAGAAAAGTATTTTTAACCACTCCGCGTTGCCCAATCACTGCCACAGGAAAGACTTTTTATAACTCTCCGCTCTGCTCTGGAAATCTGAACATTAAGTGCTGCAGCGAGGCCTTGGCACTGATGCTTAAATTTGAATTTTTTGTTCACTTTGAAGACTTAAAATGTTGAAATCTTTTGGCGTTTTTACTTGCTTTGACGATCTTAAGGTTATAGCTCTTAAAATTTAATGACAAAGTTCAGTTTGATCTTTAATTATAAATTAACAAGAGTAGGTTTCCTTTTATAATAATTGTATTATATTTATTTATATTAAATGATTCCTAGATTATTGTTTTTACTGTAAAATCTCCTGTGGATATTATTTTTCGGTATATTTTACCCTCAAATTATTTCAATCTCGCCGTTGACCTCGCCACTTGCTATCGGTAATCTGCATTAAAAGCCTTCTATCGCACTTATCTCTAATTTGGGTTAATCTATGCCCCAAAAGAACCGTTCATAAGAACCTGGATGGCCGGCCATTTTTCTCGCCGTCACCCGTCGCCGGCCAAGAATCCTGCTCCATCTTGGGCCGCTTATCTATGCATCTTTAGGCGCTGAACAGTAGCTGGAGAAGGAGCTGGAGACGGAGCTGGAGACGGAGCTGGAGCTCAGGCCCAGGCTCTTGGCCGGCAAAGCCTTTTAACGGCATCTAGCACCTGGAAAATTGCCAGCGCTTTGGGGTCAGTAATTAATTCACATCAACCTGCTGTACGACGACGCCTCGAATGCCGACTTTTGGACAATTGGCCAATTCATGCGCTTTAATTACTTCATAAAAGAGCTTCGTTGCCAGGCCCCGACTTTGACGTCGAGACGGCTGCTCGCTGGTAGCTGCCCTTAGCTTCAAAAGCCTCAATCACACAGAAAGAAAAACTATTAAAAGTGTGTCAGCTCTGACTAGAGTTATTTTTATTTACACGTACTAGATTTAATGTTACTACTATATGTGCTCAGCGAATGTGTATTATAATTTTATATCATTTCATATATACGTCCCATAAAAAAAAAACATTTTTTTATCATTATAAAGAATATTTTTAGAACTTGAAATTTATAAGAATTTTGTACTTAATTTAAACCATTCTATACATTCCATTTGTTAAATATTTCTTATGAAATTTACTACCTACATTTTTTAGTAAACGTAAAACCTTACATATTCAAAATATTAGTTTTTATTTACAGTGTACTCTATAACTGTTCTCCCTTGCTTAGATCGCTCTCCTCTTTACATTTTTGCGCGCCTTTTGTATTCTCCTTTATTGCGCTTTGATCGTTGCCCCTTTTTGACTGTGTTAGTGGTGATTAGTTATTGTTTTTTGCCCACCTTTTGTTGTTGTTTTGTAGTGATAACCTTAAAGCTTTTAGGAGTTACTGGGCTTTTTTTGTTGGTTTCGTTACTAGACTCTGTTGGACTCACAATTTCGATGGGCAGTCGTTATAGTTTGAGTACGCATTTTTCAAGGTTCGATCAACTTTTTCTCTGTTTGAGAGTGAAAATGAGTGGAAAGCAGTGGGCGAGGGGAGTGACTTTATTTCCGTGGCCCAGCAATTGGAGTGTAAAACGAGATTAAGTGCTGTCCACGCTTCGATTCCCAGCTGCAGCAGGCGAAGGCGATGGCGCAGACTTTTCATTAATTCGTGAGTGTTAATCACTCACTTATCACTTTGCACAGAAAACGCCTTTGAGCAGCTAAAAAGTTTATAATTACTAATTTATTTAAATTGATCTCTCGGTTTTTAGCTTTCTCTAAACACATGTTTAGTATGTATTATGTTTTTACTACAAATAATGTTGCAATTTCACTTCCTGATATGTTAAACGTTATGAATTTTTTATAGATCTTGGCAGATTTTTAAATTTTAAGTTTTATGCACATTTCTTGTATTTAATTTTCAATTATCGTACATTTTCAATGTTGTTTCAACACATTGTAAAACACAAAGAAAAGTAAAAATCTAGAAGATATTTTAAGAATTAATCTAAGCGAAGCACAGACAGAGAAAAGGTGGAAAAATCAAGCAGAAAATGCTTGCTGTCTGGCAAAACAATTTGTAAATTGCTTCCGACAGCAAATTCAATAATAACAACAGCAGCAGCCGGAGCAGTCCGAGCAGCCGGAGAGGCAACTGCTGGCAACTAATAGTTACTTTCAATCATTCATCATCGATTTCAATAAACAATTTCAATGGCCAGGGCAGCGCTCCCCTCGAAAGAGCTTTGAACGTGTGAAAGATTTGTTTCACTCTGCCGGCTCTGGCTCGGCTCTGGCTCTTTCCCTCCTCCTGGCCATTTTCTTCTACCACTTCTTCGGGGCGATGACTGGCCGAACAGAGTCGAGAGATCCATTTGGGCCTCATGATGCCGCATCTTCTATTGCTTCAATCATACATATGTACATATATATAATTGGAAATTCTCGTCGCTTACATAGATAGTTGCGAAATCGCAAATGGATATTTGACGAGGCAGGCACAGTCTGTCTCTGTGCCTGTCTCTGTGTGGCACATGCAACCTTGACATTTTATGGCGCCCCAAGTGATCACAAAATAGGGAGAACGCCCAT
The DNA here is from genome assembly GCA_008042575.1 of Drosophila watanabei. NCBI lineage: Eukaryota > Metazoa > Arthropoda > Insecta > Diptera > Drosophilidae > Drosophila > Drosophila watanabei. Next base: position 59,148 of record VNJS01000255.1, read on the forward strand.
GCCGAATATTAGAATATTTCAGAGACGCGATCAAAACGTGTTTCGATAATCGTTTCAAAATGTCAAGAGTCGAGCCAGCGAGCCAAATGATGCGATATATATATGTATATTATATTTTTTTATATAGACATTACTTATGTCCCGAGCGGCAGAACAACAGTCAGCGGGCTGTTAGAACCAGTCAATGCTAATAACAAGTCGGTTGTCCAATAAAATATATTACCAAATAAGCGAGGCATTTATTCAACTGTTGTATTGAACATATTTTTGCACTGACTGTGAAAGTTAAAGGAAAGAATATCTTACTTCGCGGGTTGATTTAATAATCATGAGCTTCATTTTTTTTTTAAGAGGTATAGAGAATATATATTGCATTCTTCCCTAGAAAACACCTGTGCCTCGAAGTTTTCCTTCCAGAAATCTGTGTGCAAGTCGCAACACTTTCCTCTGACTCTTCTAGAACACTTTTTGTGTCGTATGCTAAACAAAAGACTCAGGAAACGAACTGGAGGCTGGCACTTGGCTCACTTCGCGTTCCTCTGCCTGCTCCTCCTCCGGCACCGGCGGATAATTGTGGCATAAAAATTGCTTTTCATTTGCCTCAAAATGAAGCAATTGTTGGATGCTCGAGGCGGGGAGGGGGTGGGGGGGAAATGCAGCCGCTGGGGAGGCAGGAATGCCATGCGGATGTGAAACTGCGCATGTGCGGCACGGCGCAGCGCGGCGCTTCTTTTGTTTTGTTTTCTTTACGTTATTATATATTTTCTTTTTGCCACTTTCTGGGCAGCTGCTTAACATGCCACACAAGCAGCAGCGCGAAGGGGGGGAAAAACCAGAGGGGGAGAGCGACCAGACAGGCAGCATAAAGAAGATGCAACTGCAACAGTAAAAATATGTAATTATGTTAGAAGACAGCCAGCAGCTGCCACGGCTCCCCAACTATGCTCCCCTCGAGCTACACTGAAATAAATAAAGATCAAGAATATGTTTTAAGTCATTTTCTTAGTATTTAAAGCCTGATAAAAATTGAATTCCAACTGTGAGCTTAGCCAAACTGTTGTAAATATAATTACACTTATTATGCATTGAAAGTACCTTTGCTTTTCTCTTTGTGTACTTCTCCTGACCCATCCAATTTCCCCCTATTGCCACTAACTCGTACCTTATTTATTACCAAGCTTAGCTTTTTATCTGAATTTATTATGCAATTCGTTTGGTTTTTGCTCTTCAATTGATTCCGTTTGATGGATTTATGTCGAGAGCGTTTGACAAATTATAATGCCTGGCATTTGCCTAATGTTTAGCATCGTTGTCGTGCTTTCGGCCAGTAAGTACTTGGCCAACGAAACGAACGAAACTCGTTTGGTCATTTGTCAAATGTTTGACGGCATCGTGACATCCAAATTGAAATATGTGTGCGGATGCAACGCGGCTGAGAGGAGATTTCCACATTAAATTAACTGCCAATCTGGTATTAATTTCATTGATCTGACGATTAAATTGCCACAGCCGAAAATCACTCAATTTGCTTGGCCAAAAGTCGAGACAAAATAGCCCCCTTCGCGTACCTTCCCTTTCGATTTTCTCAAATTTATGCGCTCGCTGAACTTGAGCAGCCTCAACAAAGCTGCATAAATAAAAATAAAATTGGGGAAGCAAACAAACATATTGAGCAAGCCAAAATCAGCTATGATTTATTATGTCTCAACCGGTCTGATCCCCATCAAGCAGGCAGCAGGTCTGTCCCTCCTCCACTTCCCCACCGACAGGCGGCTCTGAGAATTGGGTCGAAATTAGCAACTATTTAAGCCAATTTTGATGCGTTTTAAAGCTGCGAGCTGCGATCTGCGAGCTGCATGGGAACTAAGTTATGGGAGGCGTATGGACAAGTGCTGACGGGTCTTGAGATCTCTAGAGACAAGAATTAGTGTGGAAGAAGAGGCACAAGATTTTATAGTCACTTAAATACAGCAGAAGAGAAGAAATATCTAAAAATTAAGTGAAAAAGGTTGTAGCCAATACTTTTAAATAGAAAACCTCAAGTATTCAGTGAAACGGTATCAAGTCCACAGTCCAGACATTTAATTAAAATTCTCCAACTTTGAATGGCATTCAAAAACATTCCCACTGCAACAATTAATTGGCAGCCTTTTTGTACTTTCCCCTGACATTGCTACAAATACCAGACACACAAAATACCTTAAAAAAAAAACACAACGAAAAATTCCCCTTCAACTGTAAATTGTGTGAAAAATGGCAAGCGATTTTCTCACACACTCGCAGATACAGACAGTCGTCAGAGATACCTCCATATGTTGATGGTTCAGACAATATGAAGATGTTTATAATATTATAATTAATTATGATTTTCTGAATACGCTGCCAAGACCCAAAGTCAAAGCAAAGTTCAATGCCAAAACGAAAACAAACACGGACCAAAACAAAAGCCCCCTCCGACCGAAGCACATTTTGAATGCAACTCCCAGCTGATAATGCTTAATTATATTCACATAAAGCGCAGCTCGGCAACAAAAACCACAAGAACGAACAATGGCCGCAGAAAAGATGAACAAAATTGTAAGACGAGACCCGAAAGGTACTTCACACGGCTCCGAGCACTTGGCCAAAAGGGCATGAAAATGCGAGCATTGAAACCAATAAACTCCATTGAAAGCTCTGCCAAACAAGTATAATGAATGTAATTTAGATCTTTACCTAAGATATTTTCTTGAACGAGCGATGTAAATCGCTAGACTAATCCAATGTCATTGATAGTAACAAAATAAAATAAAATGTTCAGTCACTGTAAGCCCCGATTTGTATTCAAAATAAGTTTTTACAATTTACTGAACTGACATTCGAAAACTGACATCATGAGGAAGCTCAGGCACGAGGCTGCTAGATTATGCACCATGCTAATTCGGCTTAGTTCCGATCTTGGCAAGTGCAAAAATTGCACTAGAAGTGCTCTCTAAGGGCAAAGCGTGCCTCAGATTAGCATCGAACAAGCTAATTATACTGCCGAAATAATTGCCACAATTAACCCAATAATGCCGAATGCCGAATCTCTAGTAAAAAACACCGCAAAAAAACAGAACAGAAAGAAACAAGAGTCATTAAGTTGCAAAGAGCATGCACCGGCAATTAATTGTTTATGCCTACAAAATTTACAATACCCTAACCAAAGAGGTTTAATTTGAATTAAAAAAAAATTATAGTTGTTACAGTCTTACCCTATATTAATTATTATATATTTTTTAATCTTTTTTAAGCAGTTTATCTTTAATTAATTTACCAGAAACTTTTTAATTTAAAGTTTAGTAAGAATCATAGCTTTTAAGTTAAAAAATATAAACTCTCAGATACCTTGCTTAACTACAAGAAAACAAATAACTTTCGTTCATAATTTTTTAGATTCGATCGTGCATGTACAGCAATTGGAAAAATAACAAATAAATTTGTTATACAATTGTGTAAATATTTGCTTCTCATGAACCCAATTACAGAGATCCCTTGAAAGCCAGATGAGCCACAGCTCTTGAATATTAACGATTACCAAGTGGAAGTTGCCCATTTTTTTGGGCTCAACTTTCCACTCACAGTGGATATACCCAATACCCGTACCCCTTGAGTGAGTGAGCACGCAGATCTCCTTACTGGCGTATTGATGTCTCATCTGGCATTCATTTTTCAACACAAATGCACACGCAGACACACTTTATTTGCCCAACAATTTCAGTTCGCCGCAAAACAATTATCTCCGGTCGCTGTTGTGAACTCATTTGCATATATATTTTTGCACAACCGCACAAACAAAAATAAAACCTTAAAAATATACTATACAAGTATATATAAACTAAAGTAGCTCAAAGCTAAGACCGAGCTCATAAACAAATTGATTAGCGTCTTCGGCAATCATTGCCGCAATCATCGGCAAGAGCAGCATGAACAAAGCCCACTCGCCACACAGATAAATGGTGATGGATCATGAATAAATCGCCGGCCATTCGATAGCGGTCTTGGGGCTGTTGCCAGGCAATGGCATCGGACCAAAACCTGGGCCACCTCCTTCTCAAAAGACTTCGCAGTTGTGTGCGATCTGAGCGGTGGACACACCTCTGTGACTGGGGTGATCTCTTCACACCCGGCACGTGTGCGAATCTGCTTAGTTTCTGGTCAAATAAAAAATAAATCAATTAGCAGGCTGACTAATCTCTTAGCTTAATCCCATCTCCTTATCACTCCATATGGCGATATTTATTGCTGTATACGATACACCATTTCCCATTGTTTTAACTCTGTTTTTACAAAGATGAAGATGTTTTGAAGGGTTTACTTACGGAAATATTCCTATTCTTTGTCCAGATACATAACTCCGGCAGCAGCGGCATCGGCATCGGCAACCGCATCAACCTCAGTGGCCGGAGGTGTCGTCGCTGGCACCAATCTGGCAGTGTATCCCACAGCCACCGCCCAGGTGTATCGCTCCAACAACGGCCTGGATGTTCTGGACTGCGCTGGACTGGAGCACCACAACGCGACAATTGCTAATTCGATGACCACATCCGGACACTCCGGCAGCTCCGGCTTCTCCCAGCGCCTCAGGGAACTGGCCGCCTCCGCGGGCCTGCTCTCCCTGAAGCCCCGCCAGCCCCTCAAGCCGGTGATCAAGACGCGCGGCTCACCGGGTCCGGAGTTCCCCAAAAAGGTCACCTTCAGTGCCTTTGCCACCGTGCAGGTGGTGTGAAAGTGTGGGGCGAAAAGTGGGTGTAGCATCTGTGGCATCTGTGCAGGCGCAGAGCAAGGTAAGAATGTTTACTTTTAGGCATGTAGAACTTAAACATTCAAATTTAAATATGTTTTGTCTTAAAAATGTATATCTATATAATTTTGAGGTAAGCCTAAAGAAGTACACTAAAATAATATCGTGTTTTATCTTCTCTTTTCAGTTCCATCTTGCAATTGTTAACCATTATATGTTGTTGTTTTTATACTTGTTGCTGTTGTTAAATGTTTAGCCAAACTATGGGAACCATAAGCGAAGAATGCATCCAGAGAATCTTCAAATAAAAAAGAAAACAAAAAACAAACATTTTTGTGCCATTTTGTGGCTTAAAAATTAAAATAAAAACCATATAGAAAATTAATTACACCCCATAGCTGAAGAAAATACCTCAAACTTCTATCTTCCTTTTTACTTCTCCTGCTGTCCATAAATTTCCCTTGGTAGACTGACTTTTCCAACAACTTTTCTATAGTTCCTTTCGATTTCCCCTCTGCTAAAACAGTATTTTCCATCTCTTGATCACTTTCCTCACAACCTCATTTGAAAAACACTATTATTAATTTAAGATCATAAGCTCCAAAATTCTAAATATTTTCTATTCAACTGTAAATATGAATGAATTTTTGCTCAAAACAATTTAAACAGCAAATATAGTCATAAATATATGTATTCGACGTAAATATGTATCTATGTATTATGTAAGTCTGCTTTGTGTATATATATGTAAATATATATATAAATCAAGATTTTGCATTGATTATTTAATAAGGAGTGAAATACAACTTTCGAATCAGCACAAATTCTAAGCGAAACAGCTGCAAATTGTATTTAAAGTAAATTAATAAATAATATTTAAGCCTAATATTATGCATGATGAATAAAATAAAAAAAAAAACAAAGCCAAAACAAACATGTCTAGTTTTAATTTTATATTTGGGAAATCATTAATAATTTTATTTGTATTATAATTTCAAAATACTCTTCTTAAAAATGTTTTTTTTTTTCCAATGGATAAAATTTGAAAGACTTAAGCATATTCTAAAACAAATTAAAAATTTTTGTGAACAAATTTACTCAATAACGATTACAAAATTGATGATAAACTAATTACAGAAATTCTAAAATTCTAAAAATCTCAGAATAAATGAAAAAATGTTTAAATGGCCAAGTTATATTTTTTTTCTAAAAATTTCTCGATTGTTCCTACGGCAGGTTTCGTTTTAGCCTGCCCGTTCCGAGAGTATACAGAACACTATCAGCAATGCTACATTTACAAATTCTGGCTAAAATAATAATACTCTGCAAGGGTATAAAAAAACAAGGCAGTTAACCCTTTCAGGTTATAGAAACCGTTCATCAATTTCAACCGCGCCCCTTTTGAGTACTAAATTTTATAACAGATCGAACTCAGATACCAGCTCTTTAGTGATAGTGGACATGCAATAGAATTCAATATAAATAACGCATAAGGAGCCAAGCGATTAAAGCGTTTCAATTACAAAAATGTTTCTCCAGTCCCTGAAGGTTCTCCTGCTCCTGTGGACAGTTTTAGAGGTGAGCTAAACAAATTAGCAATCAATCAATCCCTTACAACGCTGTATATTGACAGTGCTCTGGAAGCTCGAAGATGGAATTCTGAATAGAATCGGTAAATAATATCCCGGGAGAGGAAGAGACCCTAGCCGTGTTCAAGCTTCGAACTATTGGTAGACAGCGACTTTTGAATGGAACTCTCACATGTCTGATCGACTTCGATGATACCTACGTGGGAGCGGGAGATGTATTTTCATTTAAAAATGGAGAGTGGATTCAAACATATGTCAAAATTCGCACGACGCCCATTGATTTGGCGACAAACTATATCAAGAGATATTATTTTGCACCTAATGCCGATACTAACTTATTCTCAGAAGGAGATAAATACGTGAAAAAAGGGGAATACTATTTCAAGAACGTCCCAATTGACGTTGAAAATTGGCCAACGTTTCCCACTCGTGGCCTGATCAAAATCAAACTATGCTTTATGTTTAAAGGCAAGGAGCTTGGTGGCGTTGAGGTCATTGGTACCATAAGTGACAGGCGGACCTAACTGTAGAAACTGCAACCTTATTAGAATAAAAGGCATCAACATAATCATTTTCTATAAATCCTCCTTTTGATCAAATAATTGACCGCTATATCTAATGGTAAACTAATGGTAAAATGTAAACTAGCGGCTAGCGAAACATATGGCGTTATTCCAGGCAAAATTGACGTTATTGTAGTTTAAAGCATCTATTCAAATGCCAAGTTAAATCTAGTTGTTAACCATCATTAACGCATTAAAAATGCCAAAGAAACTGTTTAAAATCTTGTCCAAAACAGTTTAATATCTCTGGACCGAACTTTTCCTATTAACAATGTCAAAATTTAAATACTTCAACGAAAAATTTTAAATCTTTTAAGATACTTACTTATTTTTAAGTAGAAGCCTTCATTTTTGTATTCGAATTTACACTGAATACCATATATGAAAATATCGTTAAGAATTTTCCCAAATTTAAGCAAAATTGCATTTCTTAAACCAATATCATCTGTGATTTCCCCCTTAACCAGATATGGCCCTTTTGGACTTCGAAAATTGTTAGTCTAAACTTTTTTCATTAAAAAAAATAAATTACTTTGTTAAATAAAAAAATCTATCGAAATAAACAATGCATAATATCCCGTTGTCAATTCTGATGTAATCGATGTAAAACTTTGACAAAATATTCTTTAAATGCTTACGCGGGTCTTTTGGCATAAAAAATTGTTAAATTTTGGAAATCTTTTCTCTGTTTTGTGTAAAGGCAGGTTATCGCAGTAAAGTTTATCTAAATAAGTGTGGTTTGAAGATTTTTTGGCCATGAGCAGAATAAAAACATTGAAAAGTATTCCGTCGGCAGTTGTTTTTTGAATCCACTGTTACAAAAAGACCTTTGTGGTGTCAAAAAAATCTCGAAAACGGATTATAGAAAAGCAAAACACTAAACAGATTCCATTTCTAAAAATATGTTTCCTCCCCTCAATGGTTTCTGACTATTTTTTCGTTTTTCTTTTTTGTGTATGTGGGAACGATAAAAAATGGGGAAAAAGGGAACCGTTGGATTTTCCTCCCCTTAAAGTGTAAAGAATGTATGTGCAAAATTTAATAAGATCGTTCTTACAGTTTTCCAGAACTTTTACGCCGACTTTTTCGACAAAAAATATACATTTTTTACCTTTAGGTTTTCGCTCTTATATTTTTTAGGTTTTTAAGATCCTAATTAGTTAATCTAACACTTTTTGATTCATATGCATATGGAAATATTATTATTGAAAGTAGTGACTGTGATTAATGCCATTTTTAAATCACGACCGACTGTGCTGCCAACTTTTTCGTTTAGAGCGGCACAGTGTGGCCAGCTACAGAGGTGGCTGAAATCTGCCCGGATTTAAAAGGCCGTCCGAGCATTGGAATTCTCAAGTTGAGAGTTCGACCCCAATGTAGAATGTAGAGAGAATTCTACCCCAAAACGTAGAAGTAAAATTCGACCCCGGTGGTATTTTTGCACGCTACGGCCACACCAAGTGGGATTTAAGGGACCGTTCGAGCTGCGTCGGCGTCATTTTCAAAAAAAAAGTCTCGCGAGTTCGAATAATTTATTGCACTTGATTCGTGACGTGGCCTTTCACCGGGAGTAACTCGTATCTCGTCCTCGAAAAGAGTGGATCGCAATCATGAAGTACTATCTGCTGCTGGGGCTGTTGCTGTTAGCAGGTACGTTTTGCCACGCCGCAAGCACCGCACCGCCCCGCCCCGCCCCGCCCTGCCCTGCCGGTGTTTTAACCTAAATTAATTCATGTCTGATTCTTTGCGTCGTGCCGGCAGGTGTGAACCAAATCGCCGCTGCGGAAGATGAGGCTGGCACGGAGACCATTGATCTGGACCTGGGATCCTTCAAGCAGGGCTCCCGCACAGGTGAGTGACGAACGCCCCCGGCGAGTTGTGCTGATTTTTTGGTACACGTCAGCGTTCGGTGCCCAGTGGCTATTAACGCCCCTTATCTATGCTAATCCCACAGACGCCGAAGCTATGAAGCGCGAGGAGGAGGCTATTCAACTCGACGGCCTGAACGTGGCGCAACTGAAGGAACTGCGCGAAAAGGTGGGTGTCCTCCCGGTGGTTCGCTAGGAACACGTATGACTTAGAGTCTCTTTGTCTTCTGCAGGCCGAGAAGTTCACCTTCCAGACGGAAGTCAACCGTATGATGAAGCTGATCATCAACTCGCTGTACCGCAACAAGGAGATCTTCCTCCGCGAGTTGATCTCGAACGCCTCGGATGCCATCGACAAGATCCGCCTGCTGGCGCTCACCGATCCCAAGGCCCAGGAGACGAATCCCGAGCTGCACATCCGCATCAAGGCGGACAAAGAGAACAAGGCCCTGCACATCATGGACTCGGGCGTCGGTATGACCCACCAGGATTTGATCAACAACCTGGGCACGATCGCCAAGTCGGGCACCGCCGACTTCCTGGCCAAGATGCAGGATCCTAGCAAGGCGGAGGGTACGGATCTCAACGACATGATCGGTCAGTTCGGTGTGGGCTTCTACTCCGCCTTCCTGGTGGCCGATCGCGTGGTGGTGACCACCAAGCACAACGACGACAAACAGTACATTTGGGAGTCGGACGCCAACAGCTTCAGCATCACTGAGGATCCCCGCGGCGACACCCTGAAGCGCGGATCCGTGATCTCGCTGTACCTGAAGGACGAGGCCCAGGACTTCCTCGAGGAGGAGACCGTGCGCGAGCTGATCCGCAAGTACTCGCAGTTCATCAACTTCCCCATCCTGATGTGGTCCAGCAAAACCGTCGACGAGGAGGTGCCCGTTGAGGAGGAGGCCAAGCCAGAGAAGACCGAGGACGACGTGGAGGACGAGGATGCCAAGGTCGAGGAGGCCGCCGACGACGACAAGCCCAAGACCAAGAAGGTGTCGAAGACCACCTGGGATTGGTTGCTGATCAACGACAGCAAGCCCATTTGGACCCGCAAGCCTGCCCAGGTGACCGACGAAGAGTACACCAGCTTCTACAAGAGCCTGACCAAGGACTCCAGCGAGCCCCTGACCCAGACGCACTTCATCGCCGAGGGCGAGGTTACCTTCAAGAGTTTGCTCTATGTGCCCAAGATTCAACCCTCCGAGTCCTTCAACCGCTATGGAACCAACTCCGACAACATCAAGCTGTACGTGCGTCGCGTCTTCATCACCGACGAGTTCAATGACATGATGCCCAACTACCTGAGCTTCATTCGCGGCGTGGTCGACTCTGACGATCTGCCCCTGAACGTTTCCCGCGAGACCCTCCAGCAGCACAAGCTGATCAAGGTGATCAAGAAGAAGCTGGTGCGCAAGGTGCTCGACATGCTCAAGAAGATCGACAAGGAGGCCTACGAGAAGTTCTGGAAGGAGTTCTCCACCAAGTGAGTAATATCCGTATCTTTACAATATAATTTTTCTTTGAATCTGAAGATGTTTTAGCAACAAGTTATCTTTATTTTTGATCAAAGTTCATAAACATTCTTAGAAAAATAAAAGTTGAATTCTTATGCTGAGCAGATCAGCGTTTCTGACTCATATTCCTAGCTTTAAAGATGATAAGAATGTGTTTCCAAAGAAGGATGATTTATAAAGCAGAAGATTTATGAGTTCTTAGTTCTCTGAAAATGTAATTGATTGAATTTCCAATGCCGTTGACCGTATATTCTCTTACAAAATCTTTTAAATAAGACTTTAAACTTTGACTTAATCTTAAATCTTTGTAAGACTAAACCAATTCGCCTAGATATATGACTATAACTTGCTTTTAAGTCCTTGCCCAGTCGATTTAAACAATAGTTTAATGTAATTTCATAAACCTTTCCTCATTTCAGCATCAAATTGGGCGTGATGGAGGATCCCAGCAACCGATCGCGTCTGGCCAAGCTGCTTCGTTTCCAAACTTCCAACGGCAAGGGAGTCACCTCGTTGGCCGAGTATGTGGAGCGCATGAAGTCGAAGCAGGAACACATCTACTACATTGCCGGCGCCAACCGCGCCGAGGTCGAGAAGTCGCCGTTCGTGGAGCGTCTGCTGAGCAAGGGCTACGAGGTTCTGTATCTGGTTGAGGCCGTCGATGAGTACTGCATCTCTGCGCTGCCCGAGTTCGATGGCAAGAAGTTCCAGAACGTGGCCAAGGAGGGATTCAAGCTGAACGAGTCCGAGAAGAGCAAGAAGAACTTCGAGGCACTGCAGAGCAGCTTTGAGCCCCTGGTCAAGTGGCTGAATGATGTGGCGCTGAAGGACCAGATCGCCAAGGCCCAGGTGTCGGAGCGTCTGAGCAACTCCCCATGTGCTCTGGTGGCTGGTGTTTTCGGCTGGACCGGTAACATGGAGCGCCTGGCCATGTCCAATGCCCACCAAAAGTCCGACGATCCTCAGCGTACCTACTACCTCAACCAGAAGAAGACACTTGAGATTAACCCCAGGCATCCCCTCATGCGCGAGCTGCTGCGCCGTGTGGAGGCGGATGAGGCCGACGACACCGCCAAGAACATGGCCGTGATGATGTTCCGCACCGCCACTCTGCGCTCTGGATACATGCTCCAGGAGACAGCCCAGTTCGCCGACAGTATTGAGCAGATGATGCGCCAGACCTTGGGCGTTGACCAAAGCGAACAGGTCGAGTTCGATGAGGACGAGGAGGACGATGCCGATGCCGATGCCGAGGACAACAAGGCCTCGAGCGAGGAGAGCACCAACGCCGACGATGAGGAGGAGGAGCAGCACGACGAGCTGTAAGAGGAGGCAGCGGCACAGCTCATCACAGCCCACATAGATTGTACATAGGAGTGTGGAAGTTAGACTGAGTTCAACCTGGCGCCGGTTTCACATTCATTACTCTCTAGATTCTAAGTAAAGCAATTTTGCAATCCTTCGCCCATGCCGTACCGTCGAAACCGCCGCCAGTCGTCCAGAGCACTCCATTACACGACAACACACACACTCGGAACATTCGGCTTTCCCTTGTTTTTTAAGGCAAATGCTTGCATGTATTTATATAATGTAATGCGTAATACAGAACAGATTCCAAGATCAATAAATGAATAAAGAAAAACATGAATTTATACAAATTGTTGCTGATCTTTTCTAGAACAAAGCGCAGAAAATTCAGGAAAGTAATAAACGATATTCCCACCGAGGCCATCAGCCGTCCAGGTCGGAGCTCAATGGATCGTTGTTCATAGCCTTCAAATAGGAGTTCCACCTCAACTGGTCCTTTATCTGACGCACGGCATCCCCATGCGATAGCTTGTACGTGTCCGTAAAGAGCAGCACTATCCAAAGGGGCAGCAGCCCGTTTATAATCAGGGACGTGTGGCTCTAATGAGGATCAGGAGTCAGAAAATCGATGCAAAACACTGCCTTGCACTTCACTTACGCTCTGGGTGCTGTAGCTTTCCGCCAGCTTCTTCATCATCTTGTTACGAATACCTGCGTTCAAAATGTCCATGACGTCCATGTGACTAACATTCATATAGTTATGTGTCTGGGCCTTGTTCTTCCGCTCCTTGAACAGCTTATCAAAGTCGCTTCTATAGCGCTCGAAAGTTGCCAGGACGTCAGATTCGCCCATATTTTCTAAGAGCCTGAGACAATTTAAAGAACGTAGGCGGTTGAAGGCAATTCCGTGACACTTTATTACCGTCATTTTCCAATCAAACCACTTACAGAATCTGAACTTCAGGCGGCTTGGCTATGGCCAGCATAGTGTCCAGCCGCTGCAGTGCATCTAAGCGGGCCCCATCCATCTGCTCCACCTTCAGTGCCTCGGCTGGTGCTGGCGTCGGAGACTTCTCCTTCAGTGCCTTGGCTGGTGGTGATATTGCAGGCTTTCCCTTCTGTTTCTTGACTGGAGATGGCTTCTCCTTTGACTTCCCGCCCCCCATTTTCCCCAACTTGCTTTTCTTCAGCTGCGGATTGCTGAAAAACCAAAAAAGAGTTAATGACCTGTCTTTGCAGCTCACTTTCAGCGGTGTACCTCAAAACAAAATTGTTAAAGCGACTCGGACGAATCGGAGATCGACCGGAGCGACGAGCGGCCTTGGACTCGACGGAGCTGGCCCTTGAGTTTCTGCGAATACAGCAATACGCCTTGATTCCTCAAACACCTCAAACTAGCATCAAACTTCATTGGTACGTACCTTCCCGAGGTGCTCGTGGAGCGCCTTTTTCCCTGCCGAGAACTGCTCCCATTGCTCAAACTGTTTTCCTCTCGTACGTCGCCACCCTGTGAAATGGATCTGCGTCCACGCTTGATCTTGCTCGCCGGTTGGCTCCGTGAGCTTGCCGGGCCCTCATCTTCGTCTTCATCGTCGGCATCTATGTGTTTTGGCTTTGAGTGTGACGGCTTCTCTTGAATACTAAAGACGAAAAATGGTTATTGTAAATAAGAAGCTTAAATAGGAATACATTAACATTATAAAATACTTATGAATACTCTAAATTCGTAAATGAATCTTCCCTACCCAGCTTTTGGCTTAACTCCAGAGGCTGCGGGCTTGCTTTTGCTACTGATTTTGGCGGTACCGTTGGCCTCTGCCTCCGTGGCAAGTTTGCGCTTTGTTGTGTGCATGCCCACAATTGTGGTGTCCTCGACCGTCATGTACTGCAGCTGGATGTCGAGGCTGAGGTCCTCTGGAGCCAGCTCGGCTCCGGCCAAAAGGCTTCTGGTCGCCGGATGCGGTTTCTCGGTGGCCTGGACGCGCACATTTATGTGGTCGACCAGCAGCTCCTCCCGCACCTTCTTGGCGTCCTGCCAGTGGGTCTGATTCTCAAGGAGGCGAAACAACGCGATCTCGATCCTCTCCCAGCGGGCAGCGGTCATCCAGTGGTAGTCATTCGTGGCTTCCCGCCCTAAATGGGTCACAGGTGTCGGTAGCACTTTGACGCTGCAGGCGACGCGGTGTCCCTTATACTGCAATTGGAGTATGTTAGGGAACACCCGATTTCTTCGTTTGTATTTACTTACAGTATATATTTGCGACAATAATTGGCAATGCCCAGTGGCGGAAAAAGACATTTTAACAAAATTGCTTACAACAAAAAACAAGCTGCAAATGGTGTGGCCAGATGAGAATTAAAAATTCTCAAACTCTCGAAATTCCCCTAAAAAATCTAGTTTTCAAGAGAGCGCGAAAAAAATGAACATTTAAATGTATCTAAATAAATATTTCTATATTACTTGGTTGAACTAAGAAGTACAATCCTTCCGCAAAAGCAATTGTTTGCGATATTGTCTGTACTTTTTTAGGCAGCAGCACATTTAACAGCTGCGTTTTTATAGTTGAATATTACAATATTTTAAGCGGCGCTTCAGCCCAAAAGTATGCACGATAAAATGGCGAGCAATTCAGATACTCTGCTAATTACATACTTTCTCGCTGCACAAAATATTGGATTTTTTTTTGCACTATGTATTTTATAACAGAAACCAGGAGAGCGACGACAGAAACAAGTATGAACTGTTATAATTTACCACATTTCTAGAACAACAAGATTTTTAGGACAACATCATGTACATCAACAATACTTATCCGATGCAATATTGCGAAAATCTTTGAGCAAATTGTCCATTTTCCGATTTTGGGTAACAGGCGAAAAGAAAGCAGCAGAAAGCGACGGCGATGTTTTCTAAACTGTTATAAAATGCATTTTCGTTGCCCAAAAAAGTATGCAAGCACTAAACACCGTTCCAATATTTTGTGCACCGCGAAAGTATGTAGTACGCCAGAATGATGAATTGCCTGGCAATATAATGGTGCATCTTTTGGGCGGATTTAGCATCAGACGAAAGTGGAAATACATGGCATACTTTTGCGCTGAATTTAGACCGGAAACACAGTTTGTAATGAAATCATTAGCTTCATGCATTCATAAAAACCTCTGACTACATATAAAATACTATGCATATAAAAATGGATTCACCTGCAACCGCTTTCCATTGACAACAACACAATTTCTTACGATTTAGTGTACGTTGTCATTATATTATATTATATAAATATTTGTTTACATTTCTGTAAATACAAATGTTTATTCAGAACTGATTAAAACAAGGGGCGTTTTTATTAATTTTGATAAGCAAAGCTTGCAAAAATTACATTTGACGCGCGAACTCAAATCGGAAATGAGGGATTACTTTTTTATTTACGGCGGAAGACTTTACTATTTAATCTGTTTTATGTCTAACATTAATTTTAATATATATAAAAAATATATGAAATATATTTGGAGTATTAGCAATCAGTCAGAAACTGAATGAATGGGACCGTAATCAATGAATGTGTATTAGTTAAAAAACTTACAAATCCTTATCAACGGCAGCGCGTGGCTTAGGTCAAGTATTGGGAGAGAGGAGAGCCAGAGCCCATTATTCGCCAATCCGCAATCTCAGGCAGCGCGGATCGTAGAGACTGCGTTCCGGGCTCCGGAGACTGCTCAGTTCTCAATCGCGGCCTGAATAAAACAGTCGAGTTTTAGGTCCAGCGCATGTTCATTCAAATAATCCGGGACGATCAGTGATTACTACTTAAATATATATACTTACTGTGTGCCTGTTGCGATTAGTTTATGAATCGGGGCAATATGCTTTTAATCTCGAATTCGTTTCGTTTTATTTACGTCCTGATCTGCGTGTTTTTGTTGACGTGCGAAGCGCGAAGTGTGACTGACTCCCAGGAGGGAGCGGATAGTGAGAATGCGATTACAGATGACACGGCAGAGTTCCTGCGATCCTACGGGGAAAAAATGAAGTCCTACATGAACTTCAGCGTGGCTCCGTGCGACGACTTCTATGAGTACGCCTGCGGGAACTGGAAAAACGTGCGCCCGGAACACCAATCCCCCAGCAGGAGGAGTAATCTCCTGGACATCGTCTACACGCTGAACAACGTCACCGAGGAGCTTCTCACCAGGACGGAGCTGGCGGAGAAGCTCAACGTGTCTGCCGAGTTGCTGGTTGTCCAACGATTCTACAACGAATGTCTCGCGGCAGTTGTCTATCCGCTGCCAGCTGCGGATCCCGCTTATCTGGCGCTTATCAGGTCGCTGGGTGGCTTTCCCGCCGTTGACGGCGACGCGTGGGACGCCTCCGACTTCAGTTGGTTCAACATGAGCTCTCAGCTCACCAACTACGGAGCCAAAGGCCTGATCGACGAGCACATCCTGCCGCAATACCCCTTTGAGCCGTATTTCAAGCTGCCCGAGCTGGGCTTCGACCACATCGTCAAGACGGAGAATGTTGCCAATGTCAGCTCCCGAGCTTACGTGCTCAATGAGCAGCGCATGCGCGGCTACCTGGAGTCCTACAAGCTTCCCGAGGACAATATCACTGCCGTCATCGCCGGCGTGTTTGACTTTTGGCGCGAGGTACTCGTCATTGCTGACAAATTTGACAGTGATGCCGAAAAGTGTGAGCAGCTTGTTGCCGATGAAGCCATTCCGCAATTTCCTCATTGGACGAACTACTATGAGATCGCCTGGGATGGGCTGGACTTCTATAACGGCACCTATACCAGTGGATTCTGCGATTACTACTATGTGGAGCTGGACAAGGTGTGCGCCAAGCACCCGGAGGCGGTGGCCAATTATCTTGCTATGCAGCTCCTGTATCGTATGGACGCCAAGCTGAAGGGGGCCAAGGACCAGAAGGATTACTGCCTACTAACTGTCCAGTTCTCGATGAATCACCTCTTCAGCGAGCTCTACATGGCAGTAAGTGCTTGAACAAAGTTACTTTTGCGGATATGAGTTAAAATTACTGAGAATCTTCAATTAAATCCTGAGTGTCTTAGATAATACAGTTGCCTCTTTATTACTTTTGTTTAACTTTTTCTAAATAACATATTATATTGTTAAATTTATGGACAACAACTTTTACCCAACTGTGTCAGAAAAAAAAACTAAGTATTCAAGTTAACTAATAAAAAAGATAAACCATAGGTTTTGCGGGATTTAAAAACAGACGAATATTGTAAAAGTCATGTGAAACCGGCACTCAGACAATTAGCTACACCTACCTATGCCTTTTTTTGCAATAAAAATGCTTTAAAAATTATTATTAAAATACAGTTTCGAGCAATAATTTATAACAAAACAGATAGAAAAATCACAAATCATTATTCTAGCATTCATTGACTTGGTTCGCAGTACATCGGTGCATCCTCAGTTTTCTAAATAATTAAGGTTCATAATAAAATATATCAAAATATAAATCAAATAGTAAAATCTATAATTGCCCTTGAATGTCACCCTCAACAAATTGAGTACTCTCCTCCTTTTTTTACTTTCTAGTCTAATTAGATTCCTTTTCATTACAGGATCACTTGAGTGAAGACACCCGCTTGGAGATTTCCAGCATGGTAAAGGAGCTGCGGAAGAGTCTGCGGCAAACGCTGGAGAATGCCGAGTGGTTGGACACGGAAACGAGACTGGCGGCGCTGGATAAGGAGTCCACCATGATGCCTGTAATTGGTAGATACAAAAATGAGGAGCTTACGGAGAACCTGCTCCGGCAGATTGCAAGCCTAGTCGTGGACGAGGACAGCTATGCCAAGAGCATGATCAACCTGCGGGAAATGTCCACAAGTCAGCGCCGCTACATTGGTCTGCATTCCGATCAGATGCCCAACGACACAAAGCCGCTGGAACTGATGCTGGGAATGCAGGTGAATGCCTTCTATTACAACCTGGATAACTCCATCTATGTGATGGCCGGGATCCTGAATCCACCCGCTTATCACCGTTCCTGGCCTAATTCCCTGAAGTTTGGCACCCTGGGTTATCTGGTGGGTCACGAGCTGACGCACGGCTTCGATACAATGGGATCCACATTCGATGGCCATGGGAAGCACCGGCAGTGGTGGTCCAAGAAATCAGAGGCTGTGTTCGCGGAGCGGGCCAAGTGCTATGTGGACCACTACAATAATTACCTGATACCCGAAATCAATCGCACGGTCAACGGCAACGAGACCAAGGACGAGAACATCGCCGACAGCGGTGGACTACGGGAATCACTAGCGGCCTATCGAAGCCACATGAAACAGCTCCAGCTAACGAATCTAGAGGACAACGAGACGGTTGCGCCGCGCAGCGAGCAGATGCCCGGCCTGGATCTCTCGCCGGAACAGCTCTTCTTCCTCGGATTCGCACAGCTGTGGTGCTCTGCATACGAGGTGGAGCATTACTGGGAGGAGCTGAACGATGATCACACAATCGATAAATACAGAGTGCTAGGCGCCGTTTCCAACATCGAGGCCTTTGCCGAAGTCTACAATTGTCCCCTTGGAAGCCCAATGCATCCGAAGACAGACACTTGTCGCATTTGGTAACGAACTCTGGATGGCATCGAATAGATTCGTAGACAAAAACTAGCGGTGGAACTTAAGCATTACTAAGATAATCAAAAAATAATCAATAAAGCAATAAATTTCATATATATTTCTAATTGTAAAATTAAACAATTCTTCAGAGCACCTGTTCAGTCCCAGGTTTAGTGAGCCACATGTTCCGAAGATTTGAAGGCGTTTGCGCCGCGGTAATTCTCGACCAGCAATGACTTGTAGCGCCGCAGATGCACGCTGAGTCCCTCCTCGCGTTCAGTGGCGGAAAGGATTGAGACGCGGGCCACCACAAGGTGGGAGGGATTCGCCTGACTAAAGCCCCGTATCACATCGATTTCATCGCCAATTTCAAGCTGCAGAGGAAGAGCAATTAGCGAGCGTTCCATCTGTACACTGAACTACTTGCCTGCGCACTTTTCTTTTGCAGCTTTTTGCCGTTGACGCGGATCTTGCTTTCGTAAAAATTCAGCTCTACCTTGCTGAAAAAGGATTGAAAAGAGTTAGTCATTGACAACCACCTTGCCCTGGAGGGTACGCTTACTTTCTGGCCATTCCGAGACCAGCTTTCAGCAGGAGATCCGCACGCAGTGAGTTCACCTTGGTCTTGACCACCTTGGAGTCCCGCTCGTCCTTGAAATCCTCATCGTCCTCGTCGTCGCTCTCCAAGTCGTCCGCCGCTCGCGAAGATTTCTTGTCATATTTCCACGCCGGGCCGCTGGTGTGGAGCGGTGCGTGCTGTCTTGCGGCGATGGCGGGGCATTCGGCGGCTGGTTTAAGCAGACTGCTGGCCGGCAGTGGGGTCTTCACGCATCTTCCTAGTCTGGATAATTGCCGTAAACTCCGGAGCATTTTACGTGCGGCGGGCGCCTTAAAAATTACGATAACAGAGTGATAACATAACCTACAAACTACAGCTGATGCGGGGCCGCGTTGCCAACTATTGTGATAGTTTGCTTGGCGGCTGCTTTTGCTTTTTGTTGCGTTTCTTTTTGGGTTTCTTGTCGGGATTCGGGCGGATCTGGTGAACTGTGAGGGGACGATAGGTGTGCAGGTTACTCGGCAGGAAGTCGTCCTCATCAACGACTGCTTCCGTCTCCACTTCCATTGGCTCTACGCTCGGTGACTTCTCTCTTTTCTCGGGTTTTTCGTCTTCTTTGGGCCTTTCCCTCTTGGCTTTCATGGCCAAATGGCTGAGTGCAGCGCCCAGTTGTTGGGTCTCCACCTGGACATCCACTTGGTCCAGCTTTATGGACGCCTTATCAGAAGACCAGGAAATGAAGTCGCCTCCCCAGTCCTCTTTTTCGGGTGCAGCTGGAATTGCCGGTGGAATTTCATGCTTGATTTCCACTAAAGGCGTCTCGGGATCAGTCGCTTTTTTCTTGCGCTTCCGTTGGGATTTGGTGGCAACGGGAGTTATACTCTTTGCCGGAACCGCACGTCTCCGGGCCATAACCCACTGCTCCAAGTCCTCGCTTATACCCTTCAAGTCCAAAGGTAGAACCAAACATAGGGACCTTACCCCAAAGATCTCTTGGGTTAGCTCCTCCAACTTGGGTTGGGCGTATATGGGCGCAGTGGGCACCTTGACGGATGCACTGGTGGCTATCAGGCGGATGAGATGCGCCGGGCGGAGACTCAGGGATATAAGCAAACACGTGAAGCGCTGGGAGTTGACGGCTCGCAAGGAGCTCTCCAGCCCGAGGTGTATTCCATGGCGGGTGGCAAAGGATTTGTCTTCCCCCTCGCTTCTTTTCTTTGCCTTTTCCAGAATCTTACGGAACTCTAGCACCTCGTCGTCCGTTAAAACCGGGCTGTAAATTAATGAAAGTGTGGTTTCACCTGTGGATTCAAGTTCTATTTTGTTCGGCTGCCTCACCTGTGCTGCTTGTACGGATTGGCCAGGACCGTGCGCAGCTTTGGTAGCGTTTTCTTCTTGCCCTTGGCTTCCCTTTCCTTAATGCTGGCCAAGCTCATTGTTAAGGGTTTATTTATTCTATTTATTTAATTCTTAATTTGCCTTAAGCAGAGTTGCCAATTTAGCTTTGCCCGCTAGATCTGGTGGTTTTTAGAAGAATTGCGCAAATGGGCAGCACTGGACGCTGGACGCTGTTGAATGGGCAGCACTGGTGGTTTTTAGAATGGGGCACACTAAAACAGTTTTAGAGTAACTGAATCAATTTTCCACCTCCATGACAGCTGGGCACACTGAAACAGCTTAAGAGCCACTGGAACAAATAGTTGGGGAAAAAACAACAGAAATGGACGAAGTTCGCGTTGGGGGGATGCTGGAAGTCCTCAGGACCTCCACGGATCGAACGGTCATATACAAATGCCTGGTTAAGCTGCGCACGGACCTTGTGAAGGACAAGAATGGAATCTCCCTTTTCCGCACTGCGGGTGGCGTTCCCATCATGGTAATGGACGAAGTTTTGCAGCCACTGGATCTGCACTAGAGAGCGCAATTTCCGATGGAGTTTGAAATGGAATGATAACGGTGATAAATAATGTCTTTTTCAGGTTCGCCTGATAACGAAGCTGAACGAGAAGATAATGGAGGTGGTGCTAAGCATATTGGGCAACTGCTGCACGGACGAGCTGGCCTGCATTGAGGTGGATTTTTTGTTTATTTTTAATGCTATTTATAATATATTCCCTAAATATCACACCTATAGGCCGTCGAATGCAAGGTGATCCCCCCGCTGGTGACTATCCTGAAGACCATACCCAATCCCGTGATCCAGTGCCGCGCCTGCCGGATGCTCGGAAATCTGGCCAAGAGCAAGAAGGCGGCCCAATATCTGAACGTCCACTTCGCCGCCATTGCTCCAGCCATCTGCCACATCATTGAGTCCACCAGCGCAGTGCAGACGCGCATCATGGCCTTCCGCGTGTGCCGCTTCCTGCTGGTCAGCAGCCAGTTCCTCAAGCACTTCCTCATGTCCAACGGCTTCCTGCAGCTGATGAATATCTTCGTGGCCGTGATGAAGAACAACGAGACGCCCAAGGAACCGCTGCCGGACATTGAGGTATCCACGCTGATTGGCCTGAAGCGGAACCAGCACCGCGAGAAGTACTTCGAGGAGGTAGCCCGCAACCTGGAGGGAGTGCGGAGCGACATCTTCGACTACCAGATGCTCAAGAACTTTACGCGGAACTGCGACTACGCGCTGCCCAAACAGAATGAGGAAGCCGTGGAGCTGGCCCTGGAGATTTTGAAGTGTCTCGTCCTGATCTCGGCTCAGCAGATTGGAATGAAAGCCTGGGAGGTGGGTTTTAAACTTGATTTTTCTTCTCAAATTGTGTTAAATATCCTTTTTTTATTAGTCCATTTCCAGGAACACCTCACTGGCCTCAATTGTGTGCTTTGTCAAGGAGGATGGGGAACAGCGAGCTTCTGCATTAAAGATCCTGTCGAACTTTTGCAAGGATCCGTGCGCCTTCTACATGCTGAGCACAGCGGATGCCATTGTGGCTGCCTGCGAGATGCTCATGGCCGTTAATATGGTGAAGCCGTTGAATGAGAGCGAGTGCCGGCACTGCATCAACATCATATCCACACTCTCGACGGATGCCTGCAGTCGCTCAAAAATCCGGCGATGCGGAGCTCTGCGCAAGCTGGTGGCCATGATACGGGACTCGAACTCCCAGAGCGAGCGTTCATCGGTAACTTGTCACTCAACTTTCTTTTCCCGTAAAATAATTCCCGTTTAAACCACCAACAGCTCTTCCACATCCTCAACAACTTTCAATATGACAACTTGAGCATGGAACTCTTGCTCTGTGAGGGCCTGGTGCCCATGCTGGTCCGGGAGCTGAACGATTATCTGACCAGCGACGACGAGCATCACAAGCGTCGCCGAGAGGAGCGACTGCAGGGTGGAAAGAAACGTAAACTGACAGATCCAACAACGCCAGAGACGCTAACCAAGGTAGGTAGCCTTTCATATATTCACTAATTTATTAACTTATATGAAATCTTCCCCTCACAATAGTTTTCAAGGACTCACGATACAATCAGCTCGGATTTCGACTCGCCGAGCAGCTCGCCTAGGTCCTATCGCACCACCAGTCCCTGCAGTTCGCGCAGCATGTCGCCTGTTTGCAAGGATCTACTGACCAACGACGATGATGACAACTACTCACCGGCTTGCAGTGACGACGACGAAGATGACGACGACAGCGCGAATAATGGAGACACGAAAGATAGACGCATAGCCACCAACAGGGCTCAGGCCTCAAACGTTCTGGATATATTGAAGCTGATCGAAGAGGGCAGCGAGTCCATCGATGACACGCTGTCGGACAAGGAGGATCTCGAGGAGCTAAGCTCCGATGTGCCGCCCAAGCTGGCTCAGTTCCGGAATCAGGCCGGCGACACCATTGACATTATAGAGAATTTGATTTATCGGATAACGCTGATGGTGAACAAGCGGGTAGAGCTGGGAAAGCCGGAGACGCTAGATACGCTAATCAGAGCCATCAACTTGTTTGGGGCCAACAATAACTTTGCCAACGCCCTGACCAACATACTTCTGTGAGTTCAAGTGGAATTTTAAGGCTTTCAATTGATTTTAAATAATTTCTTTCATATTTCCAGGGAAAGCCAGTTCTTTGCGCAGATCATAAAGCATGGCGTGGTCCATCAGCTGTACCAGCTCACCAAGGTGGATGAGGTAAGGCTGCTTCATCACCTACTTTTCCATTATTTTTGATTTATTATCCCTCTTTAGATGCGCAAGGATGGCTTTGCCTTTCTGGAGACACTCACCAATGTGGGCGAGTCCAACTACGGCAAGGAGGAGCTGGTGCGACTCCTGCGCTGCGACGATGTGAAGGCTCAGCAGAGAGCCGCCATCTCGGTGGCCTACATCATCAAGAGCCATCGGTTGCTCTACCAATTCCTGTACGACGGTAATGCTCTGACGCTGCTCTTCGATCTGCTGCTGCGCATCAAAAGCGAGGATCAGTATGCCGATGAGGCAGCAGACGCCGTCACCTCAATGGCGCGTTTCACCCTGGGCATCGTCTTGCCGGAAGCCGGGCCACTGGAGAGTACGGTTGAGGTTTGCACCCAGCAGCTGAGTGAAACCAAGGAGCTGCATGACAACTGCGACATGAGATTCCTGGTGAACGGTGAGGACGACACCACGCTGACCATTGGCTTCAACAAGCAGTTGCTCTGCGACGCCAGCGAGGTGTTCAACAAGATGCTGAACAGCAGCTTCCGCGAAGGACACGAAGGCGAGATCCAGCTTCGAGACTACTCGGCCCAAGGCCTGCGGTACTTTCTGCATTTAATCTCCTGCCAACAGCGGCACCCGACCGAGCCCAACTACCCTGCCCTGCTGCAGGCCTACGAGATGTCGCGGGTGTACATCATACCCGAGATGGAGGCCGTGCTGCAGCAGCGCCTCATCCAGTTCCTGGACTCCCACAACTGCCTGCGACTGCTCGAATGGGCGCTGAAGAACTACCATGCCGAGCTGACGGAGACCGCTATTAGCTATTATCTCTGCTCCTCACTGCCGGCGGTGGAGAAGAAGCAGCTGTTCCGGGCGGCGGAGGACTCGACCTACGCCAGCGAATGGTTCCAGCTGCTGAACGATGCGGTATTCGAGCGCTGTCGCAGCACTGGCTATTAGCCACCACCATCCCAGTTGCGTTCTGTGATCGTCTTGGCCGCTTTCCATTCCCTGGACTCGGCTCGTTTTATTCGCCACAGCCACAGCCACAGCCCTAGCCAAGTATTCCCCTGTGCTACAATTGTAAACTAAATGTAATGGTAATTGTATTTCTAACTGTAATTGTGAATGTAATATTTAAATGTTTAGACTAAGAATCAACCAAATCCTCTGTAACCTGCTTTGTGGACTCGAAGGTGGGCATGGCGCAGAAGCGCACGGTTAGCCAATCTACCAAGGGTGTGGGACAGATGGCGAAGAGCCAGCGATAGAGGCGATATCGCCAAGGCTCCTCGATGTACAGTGCCAAGGGTTGAGTGCTGGTCAAGGCATCTCGGAACTTGGCCAGCAGCGACTCGTTCCTAAGCCGATTGGGGGGCTTGAAGCCGGTCAGCACCTTGAGGTAACTATTGAAGGCCTCGAAGTACGAGTCGTAGAGAGCGTGCTGCTCCTGGCTGAAGGCCTCCCGCATCTTCTGGGCATGCTGCTGCTGCCTTGCCGCTATGTTGCTGTCCATGACAAAGGATCCCGGTATAAAGTTGACCACCTCCACGTCGTACTGCTGCAGCTCCACGCGCAGCGAGTCCGTCCAGAAGCGCAGGGCGGCCTTGGAGGCGGCATAGGGTCCCAGAGCGGGCAGGGCCTGCAAGCCGCAGTGGCTGGTCACGTTGATGATCCTTCCCTGCTGCTGGCGAAGCAGCGGCAGCAGCTCGCGGGTCAACCTCATGGTGCCCAGCAGGTTGCAATTGATCTGGTTCTCGATCTGCTCCGGCAGCTGCCACTCGAACTCCCCGAAGCACATCACGCCTGCATTATTGACCAAGGCATTCAACTGGTAGCCAGGATCCTGGGAGAGGATCTCCCGGAGCTGCCCGTGAACCACTCTGATGGATTCTGGGTGAAGCAGATCCAATTCCAGCGTGTACATTCTATTTCGTCCATCCTTTGAAGGATTTAGGGCCTGCAGCAGCTTGGCACCTTCCGATTTCAAATTGTGGCAGCAGGATACCACTGTCATCTGAAGTGAGTCGTGGCAATATACGGCCAGGGAGTGGCTATCCCGGTACAGAGATCAAAAAACGGTTAGACTCCGGAGCTCCCTTCCAGTTCATATACCTTACCCCAATCCCGAGTCACAGCCCGTGATGAGCACCACGTGCCGGCTATCGACCTTGAGGTGGCTGCGGCCCAATCCAAGGCTCCGGCCCAGAGCGCGTAGTAGCTGACAGCCGCTCATATCGCCTGTTATCGAGTAACTGAAACAAAGAGCCGAGCTCCGGCCAGATTTCAAATAATGCAAAATAAGGCAAACCCGAAAATGAATATATGCATTCTTCGTATACATATATGTAACCATTATCTGCAGCGGAACGGAAGAATACTCCCTTGTTTACCTGCCCTTTAGGCTGGTCCTCAACAGCTGGCTAGGGGTTTGTTTTGTCTTCATGTTGCCTTAAATTGAATTCTGCCGGATACAGTCCAGCAACTGATTTTAAAAGGTTTTATTTATTTTTAGGAATTTAGTTGATTATTTTTATTCGTTTTAATCGAGACCCTTAAGTAGGGTTACATCGTAAAAATTCTCAAAAATAAAAATGCAATTTCTTACAATTTAAAATCAATATGCAGATTTGTTAACCTAATAAAAAATAGCACAGAAAAGTTTACCGAATGAAAATGAATTCATTTTTTGCTAAGTATGGATGATTTCCCTTCGGTTTTATGATTTAATTGAAAAACGTTAAAGGTATACACGCTACAAGTCACATTTTTCTCTTGTTTTTATATTTATTCAGTAACCTAGACCCACAAAAGGTTTAATGCAAATTAAGTAATAATTTAAAAGCTGTTTCTATTCAGAACTCCAAAGGGAGGGAACGAAATCCTCGACATCCTGATTCAGCGCGACTTATTCGTCGATTTATCATATCAAACTTTTCCTCTTTCAAAGCTAGTAGCATCACATATTTATTTTAAATGTGTTTATAAATTTTTATCAGATTTATTAGTTTTTTGAGATATCAGAAGGTATCCCTCTGAGCGGTTCACCCTAATTTACCTGCTCAGCTTACCTGACGATAAGCCAGACCATTTGCAAGTCATGTGAATCGTTGTCTTTCATTTTTAACAGTACAAAAATAATTCAACAAGTTTTGTTTTTAGGTTTTTCGGTATTTTTATTTGATTTTATTTTATTTGATTTGATTTCATTCATGTCAATTTTGGTGTTTGTTTTCTCTGCCCTTTCAAGTGCATCTATTTAGTTTCTGCCGGTTTCGATTTTTGACAAATATTGAGAATTTACTGTGGAAAATGGCGAGAGTTGCTTATTTAGATCGGTTTTCACTGTTTTTGCATAATACATAATTACATATTAAATAATTGCTTTGCGTTTTGTCATTTCTTATAAATGGTATTTGAAAATAGCGCATTCGTTGCGTTTAGTAAAAATATATTTGGGTTTTCTACTGCAGCTTACAGAGTACAATAAGTATATTTATCTCATTTCACATTTGCTTTTGCTTTCGCTCAATATAAAACTCTGCTTCAACGCGATTAATGTTTAGGTTTAAACATATACTTTTATTCATTTATTTATATATATATATATATAAAGTGTTTGCATTTCTTAATTCTCTTTCAAGGCATTGTATTTAGTTTGTATTTTGAATATACA
This sequence comes from Drosophila watanabei, assembly GCA_008042575.1. Classification (NCBI taxonomy): domain Eukaryota; kingdom Metazoa; phylum Arthropoda; class Insecta; order Diptera; family Drosophilidae; genus Drosophila; species Drosophila watanabei. Next base: position 85,736 of record VNJS01000255.1, read on the forward strand.
TATACATATACATATATATATTTATTTACGCGATTTGTTTAAATGTACAATTTTAAAACCGGCTTAGTTCCTTTCATTACGCTCCTCCGCGCTCTGCTCTCCCGTTTAGCTTTTTCTACTTTCGTTTATCTGTTATCTTTTGTATTCGTTTTATAATAAATATCACAACGCATCATCCTTCCAAATCTACACTTCCTAGAATCCTTATCATTCGCAATACGTGACCAATGCCGCTGGCATTAATCCTGCATCGTCGACGATCTGTCCGCATCTCTATATTCTTTTGGAAAAAATATATAACACGCTAATGAAAAGGTTTGAAAATTGCACACAATACAAGTACATAACATATGTAGCTCGGCTCGGCGTATGTAAAAAGACATACCAAATCATAAATTAACCATAATAAAGATAATAATACAAAAAACATTAAAGTTAACGAAAACTTTTACGATTACAAATTACGAATTACAAAAATGAAAACATCTCCTACAACTAGCAAAATGTTTTGTTGGTTTTGTTATTGTTACGGCTTTCCGGTCTCCCAATGCCCAGTTAGGGTTTCTTCAAAGGATAAACTGAGAGTTAACAAGGAGAGGTTATATTAATTGTCTATAAACCACAGCTTGTATAACTGACAGTTAAGCCCAGTGTCACCTTAACCCGACATGCAAAAACCGGCTCCTAACAAGTTATATAAAACTTAACTTAATCCTGACTCGACTTGGTAACCTCTCCGGTTATAAGCTAACCAGCTTTGACGGCTCGGCGGTGGGCGTGGGCAGCTCCAGCGGATGCTTGTTCTGCGAGGAGCTGTTGGGCACCAGCGGCCCCGAAACAGGAGTCAGTCCGGTGCCGCCGTCCATCAGCGAATCAAAGTTGAAGACGCCGGTGGAGGGCGTTTGAATGGGCACGCCCTGTATCTCGGTGCGACCGCCGGACTTGTTGTTGGCCATCGTCAGGTGCATGTGGTTGCCGAAGGGTCGCTGCACGGCCAGCGTGTTGGGCCGCTCCTTGGGCACCTTGTTGAGGGCGTTCAGCGTGGGACTGTTCATGCTGCCGTTGGTGGTGGTGGTGGTGACCACAGGGAAGGCGCTGCCAAATCCGCTCGGCGCCGTGCCCGACATGGGCGTTTGCAGGGAGCCCGTGGAGGCGCCCGTCGGCGTCATCAGCGTGGACATGTGCGGCATCGTGTACATGGGCGGCAAGGCGATGCGCTTGCTGGGCGGCGGTCCATCTTGGTCCAGACTAGAGCTGGAATCCAGGCCGCCATCCAGGGGCTCGTCCTTGATTTGCAGCAGCAGGTCGTTTTGCAGAGTCACCGGTTTGAGGTCCAGCGGCGAGTTGCTTCGCCCGGTGGAGTTCAAGGTGGCGTCCATGCCGGTGATTGTGCCGTTACTGCTATCGTTGCTGTTGTTGTTGTGATGACTGCTCGATCCGCTGCCGCAGCTGCCGGCACTCAGGAGTCCCACGGGGGCAATCAACCCGTTGCAGGTGTTCACGCTGAGCAGATCGGCGCGCACCTTGCTGCAGGTGGAGCGATGGGCCTGCAGGAAGTAGGTCAGCTGCTTCTTCACCTCCGTCAGCGACTCCATCTCCTTGCGCAGCTGATCGCCCTTCTTCTCCAGCTGCTCCACCTCCTCGGTGAGCTCGTTGGTCTGATCGACGCGCCTCTTGCGGCAACGGGCCGCCGCCTGCTTGTTCCTCTCCCGGCGAATGCGACGCTTCTCCTCCTCCTCCGGCGTCATGTTGGCGGATCTATTCGGTCTCCGACCGCCTCCGCGACGCGCCGGCGTGGCACTGTTCGAGGTATTCGTGTTGGAGGATCCGCGACCGGAGGTCACCGCCGCCAGGACATTGCTGAAGTTGTTGACGCCGCCGTTGGCACCGCTGCCGCTCGGCATGTGTCCGTTCTGGTACGAGGTGCTGTCCGTGTGGGCACTTGCTGGAATTTAGAAGATAAAACTGCGGTTAGTAAGCTGCGAAAGTGGATATAGCTTTCGAATTACTTACAAGTTTCGTCAGTGTCCTGATCGTCGTTGTTCTGCCCCTCACCCCAGGAGCTGTTGGAGTCCCCGGAATCGGTTCCCTGCACCACACTGCTCACATCGTAGACCTGCTGGCTAATCAGCGGATTAACCACGCCCACCACGGTGGCCGTGGCTGTGGTGGTCGGAATTCCGGTTACTCCATTACCGTTACCGCTTCCATTTCCGCTACCATTGTTCACCAGAGGAGCGAGTGGCGGCGGCTTGAAGCCGGCCTGGTAGGGAGCGGTCACCGGTTCGTTGGTCATCTCGAAGAAGCTCTCCTCGATGCTGCGCATCGTTGTGGGCGTCAACGTGGGCGTTGTCAGCGTTGGAGCGCTCTGAATGCCATCGAAGGTGCCGAGCTGCAATTAAATAAAAAAAAGAAAGTTTGTTAAGAGGGGCTTGTAAATGATGTAAATTGTGAAAATAAAGAATATATAAGGATTTAATGAATAATTTAGAATTCAACGAGTATGATCCCTAAATATGTAGATCCTTTATAACCTTAACCTTCTTTGCTTTCTTTACATATGACAGATAAACCTCCACAGTAAACAAATTAAACTTAATTCACAAAATAAAGCCAAAACGATTCTTAAGACTGCAAAGAACTCAAATATATATATTTCTGAGAATTAGGGAGCGTGTTTCTTTTTTGTTTTTGGCAAACACAAATCGAAGAAGCAGAGGGGACCCAATCCATCACTTTGTTTATATTACGCCCGCCCCTCGGTGGATCTCCTTCTGTTGTTTTTTTGCGCTATTTCGGTCGATGAATAAGTACGCACACACCACGTTTTCATTATAAGTTGTAGTATGCGCTCTCTGCCAATTGTTTTCGCGCCCAATTTCCCGAATTTCGATAGCGATTTCATTATCGATATTGCCTGATGTCTGCTTATTATTATTATTATTTTATACCTGCTGCAGGAAAAGCTCGCTGGCGAGAAAACTGGCAATTTCACTAGCGTCCATTGCAAAATTATCGTTGTTATTGCTGCTGTTGTTGTTGCTGCTGTTGTTCGTTGATGTTGCTACTTTTGTGAGTACAGTAGTTGCTGGTGCTGCAGCCGTGGTTGCTGCTGTGGCATTGCATGTTGCAGCTGCTGTCATTGGCTGTTGCTGCTGTTGTTGTTGATGTTGCTGCTGCTGCTGCTGCTGATAATAATTAATGGGCAAGCAATTGTTGCTGCTACTGTACTCCTGTTGTTGTTGTTGTTGACTAAAAAAGTTCTGCATTTGGCACATGGCGGCCATTGCAGCAGCTTGGTTGCTATTGCTGTTGCTGCTGCTGGCGTAGGCGCCGCTAGCAATATTGCCATAAATGTTGCTGTTGTTGCCACTGCTGTTGCCGCTGCGTTGTGGAAAACAGTTGTTGGCGTTATTGTTGTTGCTGGCAAACGATTGCCTCAGTTGTTGTTGTAGGTGTTGCTGCTGCTGTAGAAGTTGTTGCTCCTGCTGCTGCTGCTGCATTAAATGTTGCTGCTGCTGCGTGGGCTGTGCCCGTTGCTGACGTAACAATTGCTGCTGATCCGGCTGCTGCTGCTGCTGCTGCTGTTGCAGCTGTGCCAAGTGCAACGTTTGCTGGTAATATGGATGGTAGCACGCATTATGATGCGTTCTACCATTGAGATTTTTCATCATTTGCTCGATTTGGCTTTACTCTCCTCCTCGTTTAGCCTAATAACCTACTCTTCTTCCTACGCTTAAATATTAAGTATACGCAGTGGCGTTGCGTATACGCACAGTTGGGCGGCTGACTAGTATTCGTTATATAAATATTAACACAACAAATTGGACAACAATGATATATATATATGTGTGTTCTATATGAGCTAAGCAATATCAACAGAATCTAGAGTCTAGTTAAAAGTATTTACAAAGAATATTTTTTTGGGGAAGCAAGAGTTTCGAAAATTCCCTAACAAAATGTTGATGATCCTTGTTTGTCTTTATGCTTGTTGTTGGTGTTGTTGTTGTTGTCGCAGTTGTTGTAGAAAAATTCGTTCGTTTGTTGGTGTTTTTAATAAATATTTTATATATTTAGTTCGTATTTTTCTGCAAGGGCTTTTATTATAATATAATAAATAAGGTTCGATTGGTGTAGCTGCGAGCAGAGTTCGTTGTTTGTGACGTAGATGTATATATTCGTTGTTCGGTTGTTCAGTTGCTCAGTTGTTCAGTTGTTCAGTTGCTCAGTTTCTCAAGTTTTCCAAGTTTTTGCAGCTTTTGTTCTCCGGCGGTCTCAGGCGCTTCACGATAAGCGTTCGCTGATTTCGCAAAGGATTGAAATGTATATTCCGCTCGGCGAAAGCGCTCATAATCAACGCAATAAATATATCGTGTGCTTGGCGGGGCTTAAAATCTAATGACACGTGTTCGGTTCGTATCGGATCGGTTCAGTTCACTGCTCTCTCTCTCTTGGGGGCAGTTTGTTGCTTGTTTCCGAAAAATCCGATTATATAATTACAGAGATTTGGCGATGGTGAGTGGTGAGCTTGAGCCTTGCTCTAGTTTTCGGCTGCTTAACTCTAGCTGCATTAATTTGCTTCCCTCTCTTTTGGGCTATATATATATATATTATATATATTTGAATTTTTCCTTGGCCTCGGGCAACGCCTCTCAACGTATTATTCCTCCCTTGGCGCTCTTGCTTTGCCCAAATATCTTTAGCTATATATAATTATATATGTAAGCGGGTAAGTATATATATTTTGATTCCGCTGCGGCATGCAACTGAACTGAGAACTGAAGCAAAAAAATGTGCGTCGTTTTTTGCGTTGTATTTCTTATTTTATTTTTTATTCGCTACGAGAGAATTGTATTTATTTTTCTTCTCCTTGCTCGTTTCAGGTATGTATTTTTCGTTTTTGGCAATGCACGCGCGCTCGAAAAACCAGACGACAATTGCAATTTCCAAATTTATTTTCGTTTTCGATTTGCGATTCGCGTTTTTGAGGAAATGCGCGCGCGCGATCGCTTTTAATTGTTAGATATTTTCTAAACTTCGATGGTTCGTTGTTCGTTTGCGACTGAGGCTGTGCCACAGCCACAGCGAAATTGGCAACGATCTCGAGATGGAGAGATCGCCGGGATATATGTGTATCGTATCGCATTATTTATCTGCCAAGAGAGTGAGAACATATAGAGAGAAGCTAGCTGCTCGCTGCTAGCTGCCCGATGCTCGTTCGATGTTCTGTCTTTGGGCGTGCGAGTTGTTTGCTCAAATTAGAAGACAGCCACTGGGAAAATCAAATTATTTAAAATGCGGCCCGCTCTTAATTGAGCGCTGCCCACACGACCAACTAGCCCACGCTCCAAGCTCCGTAACGCCGCCGCCATAACTATATAGCTATATAGCCGAGCAGAGACACACATCTGCTCGCGTGTGTAGGTTATTTCCGATTTGCCGATTTACCGATTCCTTCTCATCAGCTTGCCATTTCCATTGAAACGCTTTTATTCGGCCATAAATTAACGGCCATAACAACTCAATGTCCAATGTCCGGGCTTTTCGGCGGAATCATTTCGCATACAGAATCGCTAGCGAAAATACTTATATTTATAGCGCAAAAAACTGTCACTTCTGACAGATGTCCAACGAACAGGTGTGTGCGTGAGGGACATTAACTAAGTTTCCTCTGTTTTCTTTCGCTTTTTCGCTTTTTCACAGACCCCCTGTCGCGACGAGTATTTATTTGTTTATTTCCGTCGCCAGCAAGTTGGCCAATACGCTAATTGCAATAGTCTTTGTTGTGGGTTACAACAAATTACAGACAGTTATCTGCACAGGGGAAAATGTTCTAGGTTTAAATGAGGTTTTTAGAAAAAATATTTGATAATTTTGAGAATCCTAAAAGCTATTTTATAAACCTAAAACCCAGGTTTAAAAGAATTACACATCAATATTTTATTGTTTAATCTACCTTTCCTTACTTGAAATAATTTCAATTAATTATTAATTATTTATATACAATAAATACTTTTGTAAAGATATTTATCCTGTTACTTTTTGTTCCGTGTGAAATTATGGCTTATTTATTTGACAATCTTATCGGCGCCTTGTTTCCCAATCTCCAAAGGCCATTCCCATATTGACAGCAAACAATCGATTTTATTCTTTGTAAAGCGCTCTTTATGTATTTATTTTTATGGAATTCACTTTCAAGTCAGCCGCTGCCTCTGCGATTTTTGGTGTTTGGAACACCTTGAGGGACTGGAACTGGGACTGGGTCTGGGTCTGACTTTCGTTTTAACCCACTTTCCTCGTGTTTGCCTTTTGAACTTGCTCCCCGCGCACATGAACCGCATTTAGCCGATGAATCAGTCAATTGAGAAGAACACATGTATATATATATATATATAGTATGCAAAGTAAGTGATAATAAAGTGACAATAACACGAACTAATGCACTGCGAAAAATATGGGGTAAAATAGTATGATGAAGCTGTTATTTTAAATATTGAAATAAATACAAAGAGCAACAGTTTCATCCAAGGGAAAATGTTATTTAGATATTAAAGTATACTGCAAATAATAGAGAAACAAATTACAAAATTGACTATTTTTAACATTAAATTATTGTAGAATTTTTCAGAGTTTAGCTGATGTTTTAAAGATGAAAATCAGAGAATAATTCTTCGGTTTTTTTGTGTGTATTTTGGAATTGAATTGTCTAAATTGACGGCAGCGAGGGGATTGGGCATCGACATCGGACTCGGCATCGGTTCCCTTATCAGACCCGCGTAGCCGCAAGTTCCCGGGTTCCCAGAGTTCACATCTGGGGGTCAATTGAAACGAATCCAAATGAAATGAGGCGAGCGACGAGCGACAGTGAAAAAAACACTGACGTAGTCAGCGAGAATAAGCAAATTGCTGACTAATACGTGGGTCTACTGCAAATTTGATTATGCTCGGTTACACTGCAAGGAAATGTGTCACCAAGCATGCAGAACTTGTTAGATTAAAGTGTTTTAAAAAAGCATTTATATACTTTATCCTAACTAAGCATACATTTATGAATCATAATATTTGCAGTTTAGCTTATTTTTAATATATCAAAACTGCAAACAATTACAGAGAATATATTTTAAGAGTAAGATTTCTAGATACAGTTTGTTGATTACAAATATTAAGTCAATTTTCCCCACATTAATAGCATTTTAAAACATAGTCTTTAATTTTACAATTATTCAAAAGTCTGATAACATTTTATTCTTTATCCAAAAGAAGTTATAATTTTATTATCACAAAAATATGTGTACTTTGAGCATTTTTCTCTGTGCAAATTATCAAAAGCTGCCCTTTTAAATTCTCCGAATCAATTTGCTTATCAATTCCCTTGAAAGTCCTTGCAAAAACAGCGATTTGCATGTCAACCTTTGACCTTGGCGGTAATTAGTTCAAAATTTCACTCGAAAACTTAGCGAGTGAGCGGAAGGTGCAACGTCGCGACGGCAACAAGTTGAGTGGCGAAAAGAAATACAATAAAAATAAAATAAATAATTCTCGGGCCCCGAGAGACTTTGCCTTCTGCTTTCAGCTGACGTGTTGGGCTATTTATAAGCCAATTTTAGCCTGACAATGACGTAATGAAAACACAAAATAAAACTTGGCATCATCAAAGGCAAATGGCAGAGCCAAAGCCAACAACAAAACGAAAACAGACGACGGCAATTTGTATTGTTTATATCAAAAGTGGCTAATAATTGTTAACAGAAAGTGACTTAACATAGGCCTCGTCTTCTGTTAGTCAACAGTCGCCAAATCTGTAAACTTCGAATAAAAATTAAATTAGATTTTTTGCTGCTTTTGCTTTTATTTCAACGCTTTAGTTGCCTTTGTTGCTGCAGTGGCATAAATTAGTTGGCAAGCTTGTTAAATACGAAAAATTGCATGCTGAAGGTCGATCGTTGTTTAGTTAGAAATGCGCATAATTATAAGAAAAAAATATAATACAATTTGGATTTTTCAATTGGCAGAGTCTTGAATTAAATGCAGCCCCAGCATTGTTTGCTCAAAGTTGCTGCTGCAATGTCACAGCGAAAAAAATATACAAAAAAAAATGAAGCGAGAATTGTTAAGTTGACAAGTTCAAGAGCGGCGTCTTCGGCTTCAAGACAAATGCACTGAAAGAAAGCATATCTGAATTAACTATTTCATTGTCAGAGAAAAACTTTATCCATATTTATAATATATGTTCAATAATAGACCCTTAGATAGCATATAGCAAAAGATTTTTCTACAGGTTCAAGAAAATATATATCTTGAATAGTAAAGATGATCAATTTAGGCATTGATCTCTTTTTTTATATAAAGCTAATTAAATAAAATTGTATACAATTAGCTGAATATATAAAATATGATATAAAATACAAATAAATTAACTTCTTCCTGTGCACTTGAAAAACATTTTGCAATTGCAGTTGGCCACCGATCGGCAGGCAGGCACTTCCCTTGACGATAAGCATAATTTCAGATACGATTTTTTCGCAAGTCTGTATCTCTGTTGCTCGCGGCATGATTTGCATTTACTCGTATATGCAAATTCTGCGAATAAAACAATTAACGCAAAGGAGAAGCAGCAGCAGAGAAATCATATTTGTAGTGATATTTTTGCTGCTTTTTCCTCACTTATTAATTTTATTTCATTTTTATTTTTCGCTGGCAAGGAGAACGTGACCGCAATGCCGAAGCAAAGTCGGAGTGTTGACTGTGCTAAGTGCCGGCTGGCTGAATGGTTGAAAAAGCCGAGTTTCCCCCCTTTTTACTCTTACCCCTCCCTATCCCCCCTGTATTTTATATATTTTCTCCCTCCGAAAACCCTGAAAGTCTAAAGAATTTTTGGAGTGGCCCAGAGTCAACGGCCGGCAAAAGTCGCATCCACAACGACATCGCCGGCGTCGCCGTCGCCATCGGTTTGCCGGCCTTTTTTAGGCACGCGAAACAAAGCTGCGCTTATATAACCAACATTTATGCAAAGCATACAGAGTTTTTGTATATTCAGAGAAAATCACTTGACGTTTGACCATTTTTGGAACGCCCACACATACGAAATTGAATTAAAGTTTAACATTTGCTGCCGGCCGTGTGGCCATAATTCAAAATTTGGCAAAAAGTGCAAACAAACGTCCGTCCGAGTTGCAGTCAGAAATAAATTTCGAGGCAGGATTCCCCCTCGTGTCGTCGTCGGGCTTTTAGGTTCAGTGTCAAATTAATCAGACTTTTGTTCCGAGGGCGTGGACAACACACAAAATAAAACAAATTTGCCAGAGATATTTACAAAAAAAAAAAAGGAGAAGGAAAAAGTGAATATATATTTATGTTCTGGGGTTGCCTTTTAAGCGGTGCAATGACCTGCTGCTCGCTAATTTATTTCCCCACCTTGTGGGTTTGGTTTCACGAATTTTTCACCAGCGAGAGTGCTGGCCATTAATCGATAGCGAACTCCGACTCCGACTGCACTCTGGCCCATCAAGTCGTCAAGTCATAATTAAAGTGAGCACTCGGGAAGCTCGAACATGCAGCTAATAAAATGACGCGACACTGGTCTGTCGAATAATTTATTTAAATGCATTTTGTCGCGACAGCAGCAGCAGAGAAACCGAAAAAAAAGAACACGAGCTGAAACCGAAATCCCTGACGGGGGAGGACGAACCGGGGAATTTATGGCAAAGTTTGCAGTTCGAGGAAATGGCAAACAAGCGACGCGTCTCACAGGCGCCAGAAAGGACACAACAAAACAGACAAACACACACAGACAGAAAGGACGAAGGCGAATGCAATAGACAGTGGCTGAGGGGGTCTAAGGACATGCCAGCCGGAGACAGAGTAGTAGTAAAAGTTGTTTTCACTTTTCACGTTTTCGGGAGGTTTGGCCAATTCCAAGAAGGACATGACCGCAGCCATCAAACGCCGGGACTTTTGCCAACACGAAATTACAGATGGCAGCAGAGAAAATGCACACAGGAGAGTCCTTAGGCAAGGACCTCCTCAATTACAGGGCCCACAAGCTCAATCGTTTCGCCTGTCAAATTATCTGCACCAAACTTTGCTGGCAGCTCAGCAACGTAAAGTGAAGTATAGTAAACTATACCAATGTATACAGGAAAGTTAGGCTTGCCCCAAAATGCGCTTCGGATTCATCAAGAGGAAACTCAATTAAATTGACTGACTGGAAATGCAATTAAGTGCTGCTGCTGCTGCTGCATTATATATAATAATTTGATCTTAATTGAATTCAGTCCAGTTGCACGCTTGGTGGTCATGGCATGATCAGCAGAGCTCTCCAAAAAAATATATGTAATTATTAATAAAAATATATATTTTTGTTAGTTCTAGAAAAGGAAGGGAAAAATAGAAGTTTAAAAGAATTTTATAAATGCTGTGGGAACTTCAAAAAACATATATAAAATAAAGACAGCATAGGGGAGTTCCTAACATGATTTTTTGGCTGTAAAGACAAATATAGATTGCCAGAAAAAAATATAAATAAAATATTTCAAAGCAAAAAGACTTTTTGGAAAATTCTTATAACAGCAAAGGGGAGTTTTTTATACTATTTTTGAGCCCTAATAAGATTTTGTTATATAAAATACAAACTTCTTAAGCCTCAAGTATGGGCACCTTTCATTAGAGGGTAGCTTCTGCAAGTATATAAGTATTTTTTGTGTAAACAGAGAGGAATTTCTGCATTGTAGGTAGACTCTAGACAAAGGAAAGTTGTTGTTATGCCCACAGTAACAATAATTCGCCGAAAAATGAATGCTTTCAAGTGATTTCTTTCATGTCAAGCTGCCAATCGAAGACTCCAACGCCCACGTTCAGAAATTTCAAACCCACAAGTAACCAGTAAGCAGCAACCATTTACCAGTGCTCCTTTCCCTCCTTCCAAATAAGACCCGAAATCCGCTGAAAAGAGTACCAAGACCCAGACCAAGACCATATTCAGTTATTCACTTATATTCAGTAAATTAAAAGAAAGTTGAACGGAGGTCTCTGGGATAATGTGGGGGCGCTGCTGCTGGCTATATAGCCTCGCTCGCTACAGAGTATTTAATGAAACCATTTGAGGCTTAAGCCGCGCATGTGGCAAGTGTTTGACTTGCAGCATGTCACTTTGAACCGCCCCAATTTGATATAAAAAGAAACATACGAGTTTATATACATCTGTCCCTCCATAAAACCGAGTATCAAGTGTCACGCAAGTCTCTCTGCGAGGTCCGCAAGTCAAAGGGTCACAATACACCGGACCCTCGTTCACTTTCTACACACCCCGGTTTAGTTCGGTTTGGTTTGGTTTCGTTTCAAATAGAAACGCCCGAAAATTAAGACCCCTTTTGTACAGGAAAGTGAAAAATAGAGTACACAAGAGAAAATTTAAGAAGAAATTAAGATATTTCTAAGGGAAAACTAAAGTTTTGATATGTGAAAAGATCTTCCTTAAATTCCAGTATAGTTATTTTATCAACAAAATTAAATATATTTATTAATAATTCACATTAAGGTAATATAATTTTCTTTCTGTGCTCGCAAGCCGGGAAATTAAGTAAAAAACATACAAAAAAACTCAACGCATAATGCAAAAACCTGATAAATTGTCACGAAAATCGCACGTGTGCGATATCAGCGAGTGGCGCCGTCAGTTCCATGGAGAAACAGACCCAGAAACACTACCATTTCCAGACCCAGACGTAAAGCCAGACCGGATCACTCGACTGTGAAATGCAATGGGCGAAATTCACCCGCAAAAAAATCAGAAATGAAATAAATGTGAAATGAAAATGCAAGAAGCCGACTTAAAGCCGGAAAATGTTAACTGTAAACGGGCGGCATGATATTGCAACGTGATGCCCGACACGAGGGTGATTTTTTGGCCAAAAAAAAAATACAAAAAAAATAGCAGTTAAAAGTTGCAGCAGGGCGCATTGATATAATGAAATCTTACACGCAAAAGTTAATCAGGGAATTAGAAAAATTAAATGGGGGAAAAAAATTAAAAATTATGAAAAGAACAACGGATAATTTTGTTTAAAAATATATTTCTTCGGATTAAATATATTTATTTTAGGGTTTTTATATAATTAATAATCTAAATCGTTCGTTGAAATTCCTTTTTATGGTTTTTTTCATTTGATAAAAGCTGCTTTACATACTAAAAATATAAGCTTAAGCTTTCTGAGAAATGTATTTGTTTAAAAATAAAAACTGCGATAAATTTTACTGATTAAAATACTTTAAAAGCTAATTTAAAACCCTTCGAGTCTTAGTTTATAAATATACTGATTTTCCCACTTTTTAGCAGAAATTATGGCACAAATTTTAGACCAAAACTCAACTCGATTTTCTAGCCACTTTCTTACCAGTCTTGCTGGTTTTTCCCAGCCAAAATATATATTTTTATCTAGACCCCAAAACTTTCAGTACCATTGAGATTTTCTCATGCCATTGAAAATGCCAACAGACTCGATTTTAATAATCAGTCACGTACTGCCTAAAAATATATATACATATACAAATATGCGTACGGTGTGGGTCAAATAATCATTTTCAATAATTACGAAACGAATGATGGATCTGCCGACACAAAAAAAAAACTTGCCACAGCCAACAAAATAGTTGCCTCTTATCGCGAATAAAATAAAACAATTCATTTTAGGTAATGAGCGTGGCCATAATTCGGGGGAAGGGGAATTCGAATCCATTCCGTACATGAAATGGGACTACGAATAGGAACAAATCGGAGACCTTATCAGCAGGCAAACACAGTTGCAAAACAGCAAACACCATTTCAAAGCCGATAGCTAAAGCCAATCTGCCCCAACACAAAAAAACATATATGGGGGCAGGCACCAATGGAAGGAATCAGAAAAAGGGGGATCTCCAATTTCCAAGAATTCCAATTGCGGGCGATAAGCGAAAGCTACGAGCCTTGTGCCATGTACACCCTATATATAGAATTACTATATATCGGTCGAGAGGGAGCGTAATTTATTACTATGCACAAGGAAAAAATTGTATTTCACTTTTTGTGATTATTATTTTGGGTCGAAAACATTAAGACAACTTTAAAAGAAGGAAAATATTTGCCAAAAAGGAAAATAATCTTTCAATTAAATAAAAAGTTCCCATAAAATGTAATTCATCCAGTTCTATAAGTCAATTGTAAGAGTATATTTTCTCTCTATTAAAGTATTTAAGTATTTATTTAAGTATTTATTACTTAATTTACATTTTTTTTTAATTTTGTAAACACCTCAATAAATCACATTTCTCATTATTCATTTGCCTTTTTATTATAACAAGAATTTTTAGGCAAGTAATTGTTTAAAGAGTGAATTGGACATTTGAATGACCAAAAAGTTGCCTTAAAATGTCAAAAAATGTCAGCTTGTAAAACTATTAGGTTCCCAGCACAAATTAAAGTGTTATTTGTTTTTATAATTTTTAAACTTAAATAAAAAGTTATCTTAAAATATAATTAAAATGCTTCTATAAGTTAATTGTAAGAGTATGTTTTTTAAAGTCTTTATTTAATTATTTATTACTCAGTTATTTTCAACTTTTAAAACAATTATTTTCCTAGCACAAATTTAAGTGCCATTTACTTTTATAATTTTTAATTGATATAAATCTATAAATATTTTTGATAAATTACTTTAACCCAATAATTTTCTACACCTTTTTAACACTTTTTTGCCGTGTAGGAATTCAAATAATTTCATGGCAAACACTGGCGCTGATAACAGTCGCATTTAACTATGCCAAACTTGGGCGGGGACGTGTATAAACCTATAGTAGTACTACGTACACCTGATAAACAACAACAAAAAGAACCCTCGTAACCCTCGTATCTAAAAATTCTTACCACTTTGGGCAACGGCGACAGCGGCATGCTGAACAGATACTCATCGTTGAAGATGTTGTAATTGTCCAGCGTCATCTTGTCGTATATCTGAATGGCTTCCGTTTTGACGGCTTTTTAATTAGCTAATATATATTTGTTTAAATTGTTAAATTGTTTCTGCAACGGCAGAGTGAGTCAAGCGATTTCTGGCGAAATTCGCCAAACCGAAACACACACGATTGTAAAAATGTATCTGTAGCGGCAGCAAGTATCTGTATCTGTATCGTGCGAATTATTTGTGTTGTCTGTTTTCAATATTTCCTAGAATTGCCGACTTGCTGCTTGCTGCTTTTGTTTAAATTTTGTTTTCAGGCACCGCACATTCTGAGAGAGTCGCAATTTTCACACACACAATTTTAAGTATATTTTTTTTTCTGCTGACTTTTCGCGTAATTTTCTCCGATGGTTTGCGTTTTTTGCGCAATTTCAAAATCACTCGACAGCTGTCGAAGCGCTTGGCACGGCCAACTTGTTTAGACTGAATGCGTCATCGTGAATGGAGCGCTTTTTATACCAGAGACCCGGTCGCTCGGCTCGGATTGAGTGTTTTTTACGGCGCTCAGAGCGAGCGAAAAATACAACCGAGTGAGTCGAAAGATATGAGGGGGCTCTGGCATTTCCTGAGCAGCAGCGAGAGCTGTAAGGCCCCAAGAAATATACACATCTACAAATATATATCGGGTTAAACCCAGGCAGGAATGCTCTGCGCTCTACAGATTGAGATGTATATTCTCTACTATTTTTTTCGGGGGCTCACGTGCCCCGCGGCTTGGCTTGGCTTTTCTTTGGCTACGTAAAAAGCCTTTTGTTTACCCCGATTCTCCATTCCGATTTCGATTCTGGCCCGGCTTATCTTATCGCCGGAGTCGAGACAATTTAGTTATGACATAAGCAACTAAATTTAAAGACCCCGGTAAAGTCCCGCCCATAGGAAACCCATGAATGGTGAACCTCTGTGGAGCTCTTATCGCCGGTATAGCTTTTCGAAATGGGTCGCAATTGGCGGCGGTCCGGCGGAGGCTCAGGTGGCTCAGGTTACCAACTGCAGTCCGGCGCAGGTGTTATTCCTAGGCACTCTGTGTTTTTATCTATGATACGTTAGCTTTCAATAAATATTGATGGGGGCCCCTTCCACCGAACGGCGATTGTGTCGATGCCTTGTAATCGTATGCGGATAGCTCTAAAAAATAAAAGGCCGCGCTGACCTTGCCGCGTCACTTACGTGCGCTTTGTACATATGTACATAGATATGCCTGTGTGTGTGTGTGTGTATTACACCTCCCCAAAAACGGGCGGAAAATGCAGCGGAAAGTGGGTCATGTGACACTGGACATTTGTGCTCTACTTACCTGTAACGAGAAAGAGAAATTCACAGTCAATTAGGATTCTAATTGAGATCAAAATATGTGGATAGGGTTACGTTCTTTGACCCAGATCGATAAGGATTGGCGAAAATAAAGAATAATTTGGTAAAAAAGTGATATAAAGGATGTTCATAAATATATACAAATAAGTATTATAAATATTTAAACTTTTTTTAAACATTTTATTTAGAAGAATTTGGTCCGATATCTCAAAAAGAAATCATATTTAATATATTTTTTTCTGACCCAGATCGATAAGGACTGGGAAAAATTAAGACTCATGTGGATAGAATAAAATTAAAAACAAATGTAATATTGTAAACATCGTAAAAATTAATGCACAGAAATTTGAAATATCAAAGAATATCACACCTAACATTAGGCTTTTAATAAACATCGAAACTTTTTTAAACATTTTATTTAACAGAAATTGGTCCGATAATTTAAAATTAGTCACAGCGTTAAGATATCGACAAAATATCAAATATCTTAAATGGATCACAACGTTTTAATATCGATAAATATATCAATATATCAAGTTACCTTCCCCGATCCAGATATATAGGCATCAAGAAATTTTCTGTCTACCTTAGCGGAATTATAATGATACAGACATACATTATTGAACACATTTGCACCCTCTTATTACCTATTAAATTATTAAAATCTTATGCAAGGTTTTTCTTGTAATTATTTCGAAGTAAAGCTATAGGTTAGCTAGTATTAAATTCCATTATTAATCCCTGCTTTTTTTAAACCTTTTAATGTAACATAATCAAGGCGAACATTATAACTTAGTTGGTTAAAGAAGAAATCCCAAAAAACCCCCTTTTTCCCCATAGGATATCTTGGAAATTCCCTTAAAAACAACCTCCCAAAAGCCGTAAACTTCTAACATTTAAAGACTTATACCAAAAAAAATTTCACAAACTCATGCTGGACGTCATCAGGAATGATAAGGCGCTGCCACTGACGTTTCCACTTCCAGTTTTCGCGACTCTATCTGGAACTGGGTGCTGGTAATAATGCCGGTTCTGGTAAGTACCAGTACCAGATAGCGTGGGATTCGGAAGAACTCGATGGTCAGTAGTTTTCTTTTTTTAGAATCGGAATAACATATCGGGATCCGTGCACTTTCCCCATGCAGGAAGTGCTCGTAATTCGGCAGAGGACGACGCGAATAACAAATAACAAATAATGAATAATGAATAATGAGAGTTTCTGCCGAAGCCGCTGGTTATATGAATGATAAGGCCACCGCCTTACATCAGTGCTTTAAAATAAAGTTATCTCTCTCTACGTATTGTTTTCCTTGCCGCGCCGATAAGGAAATATGGAAGGTTTTGCGATAAGTCTTGCAGTTCCGTTGCGTGATCAAAACTTCCGGTGCTAACGATGATGATGATGATGGGGGTCTGGGTTCGAGTCCAGTGTGTGTCGTAGGCCCCCACATCAAGATAAGATTTTGAAAGCCTAACAAAGGAATCGGATCTATGACAAATACCTGCTACCTTCAGAGACCCTTGTCCATTGTGTGGACTTACGATTGCCAAGTGTTTATGGTGTAAACAGAAACTGCCTGCGATTTGATCAGGGAGTTGAGTTTATTAGCCCCAATTGCGAAGAAAGTTGACGTTTTTATGATCAGGCCAACTCTTATTGGTTGTACGTTCTTTGTTTTCGGTTTCGAGATAAAGTTGTATTTCGAAATATATGAGTAACTTGATCAAAGAAAGTTTTTCAGCTAATAATAAACTATAATTAATTAAACTTTAAACTAGATTAATCAATAATCTGTTTGGGTTTTTAGGGATAAGCTTGATATTCCCTTGAATCCATAAATTATCCTACTATATTTTCAATATGTTTCAAACAAACTCCACTTTTAGACAGCTTTTCCAGAAATTTCCCGATACAAAAACTGTTTTTAAAATTCCCACGTACCCAAGCCAATGTCGACATCTAAGCTCTTCCGGATCAACTGCTGGCCACATCTAATGCGACACCATCGCCTGCTGCAGCGGAACTTATCCGCAAACTCCACTCCCTTCGCCACAACAAAGGCCAAGGATATGAAGACACCTTACGCCTTTGGCAAATCCAGTTCCGAATCTGGTGATCCCGGGATTGCGGCGGGGCGTGATCCCTACCTGGTCAAGGTGGTGCAGGGGCGTTCCAAGGAACCGTGGCTGCCCAACGACGTCCTAAAAAGACGCTTTGGCGAGGACAGTTGGTTTGTCAGCTCCACGCCTTTGGCCGAGGTGCTCGGAGTGGCCGATGGCGTCGGTGGATGGCGGGACATGGGCGTGGATCCGGGACGTTTTGCCACGGAGCTAATGACTTGCTGCTCGAGCCACGCCCAGCGGCCGGGATTTGATGGAAAGAGTCCGCGGGAACTGCTCATCGCCGGCTACCAGGAGCTGAAGCGTCGCGAACGGCCGGTGGTGGGCAGCAGCACCGCTTGCCTGGTGGCCATGCATCGACGGGACTGCACCCTGTACACGGCCAACCTGGGGGACAGTGGTTTCCTCGTTGTGCGCAACGGCAGGATCCTCCATCGCTCCGAGGAACAGACGCATGCCTTCAACACACCCTTTCAGCTGATGGTGTCACCCGGCGGGCAGGATGACAATTTTTACGGCGACCACCCAGAGTTGGCCGTGTCCACACGCGTCTCCCTGCAACCGCATGACTTGGTACTTTTGGCCACTGACGGCCTCTTCGACAACATGCCCGAAAGCATGCTCCTGGAGATGCTCAGGGGAATCCGTGAAGACTCTGAGAGGGATCTGCAGGCTAGCGCCAGTCTTGTGGTGGAGAAGGCCCGGCAGCTATCGTTGAGTGCCACTTATCAGTCACCGTTTGCCATCAAGGCGAGGGAAAACAATGTTCCTTATCCCGGCGGCGGCAAACCGGATGACATTACCCTCATCCTGGCCAGGGTTGAGGTTCCCTAGACTCTTGCAGAGTGACGAGGCGTTGCCGGCAAATATTATTTCATGTCCATCAGGCAGACAGCGATAAAAACACCAAAATATACACAAACGTGTCTTTGTTTATAAAGAAAGATGTCTTGGGAAGGCACCAGAACAGGCTGTACAATAAGTTTAAGGATTTTAGTCAATAGCTAAGATTTTTCAAAGAATTTGATTTGGTAAACTAAGGATTAGGGATTTAGACAAAAGAAATATACCAATGAAAACTTTCTAAAAACAATAAGCAGACTTGTATATAAACCTATTCCTCAACGAAAATATTAAATTTAAAATAATTATATTATTTGAAAAATAACGAAAACTTAAAGCCCCAAAAATAAGGTAAAAATTAATTTGTATCTAGAAAGATCGGATCCATTATTATTTAAACTAGTTCCTTAGTTAAACAACAACCACAACACCCAGTAAACTCATCGTATTTTTGCTATTATCTCGACCGGCGCTGTAGGTAGCTGTACTATATATTTTTGTTTATAAAGACGCTGATTTGTATGTGCCTATATAGGTGCTCGTTCATTCAGCAAACGCGATTATGAATGGACGGTCCAGCTACAACCGATTCCACACACATCGCCGGGATGACTCACCGCCGTTTAACCAGAATTCGTGCGTTTTTTTTTCCACTTTTTCCATTTTGGCCCAGTTGGTGCGAGGTGCGGGGGCCAAGGGGGGCAGCGGGACGTGCCACGGCCTAGGGCTCCACACTTGGCGCCCACTCGCAAACAAAACCTCGTAGTCAACACAAAAAAAAAATATATACAAACGAGTTTCTCTCGACTCGTAAAACCACTCAGAGAGGGAATGTACAATATATATGAGTGAGAGAGATATACGTATCCGAGTGAGTGAAATCGAAAGAGCTCTCAGATACTCAGAGAGGCAGCCAAAGGCGAAATCAGGCGATCCGACGTTGGAAACGCTGGAAATCCCCAAAGTAGCCTTGCGAAATTCTCCCCCAGCATAAAGCCTGTCGATAAAAATGAAGAGACGATGTGGCTCGACACGGGTTTATCCCTTAGTTATTTAGTTTTTAGTCCTTGTTCTTTAGTTAGTTTATATTTAATGAGAGAACCTAACATTTAAGTGGCTAAAAACTATAAAAAACATGTAAATGTGTCTTGGCTATTTTTTAAATTTTGTATTTGCTAAGTAACAGCTACAAAATTATAAAAATCTTTTTAAACTTCGAAATAAATCCAAAAGTTTCATGGAATTTTCTAGAAGTCTAAGAGCTTTGCTCGAATATTTTCTATGCTAAGAAAATGAAGTAACTACAGATACGGCTTAAGATACAATCTATTATACAAATATCTAGAAAGTCTAAAGAGACAAGCCTCTTAAAAAATTATTTAGAAAGTGTATAACCAAAAATCTGTACAAATATCTATGAAAGTGGGTTACTGCTTCTAGAAAATAATCAAAAAGTATGTTAAGAAATACCTATAAACTATTTCTTAACCTACTTTCTAGATAATTCTAGGAGTAAACAGATATTTTAAGAGCTTGGAAAGATATAGTACCTTAAAGTTCTAATATGTCAGTGGAATTTATACTTTTATTCTTTTATATTATATATATGTAGAGTATTTATTATAATGAATAGGTTTAGTTATGTTTACAATGATTGAAAAATGATATTTAAATGCGAACCGCGACGACTTCATATTCTCTTAGCTGCAACTTCTCACGATCGACGATGACAATGTGACCAACTTCCTTCAACGCTGCCCTCTCCTTTTCTCGCTGTCTGTTTTATGTCGTTTTATTGTTGTGCAGACCTGGTCATACTGCAAGTGTGTGACTGCAGCTGGCCAGTGTTACCAGTCTTTACATTCGGCCCTCCTGATCTTCATCATCTGACCCAGATGA
This sequence comes from Drosophila watanabei, assembly GCA_008042575.1. Lineage (NCBI taxonomy): Eukaryota > Metazoa > Arthropoda > Insecta > Diptera > Drosophilidae > Drosophila > Drosophila watanabei. The sequence goes on from VNJS01000255.1 coordinate 105,901, forward strand.
TAATAACTCGTCGTTCTCGGCAACATACCGCCACAGCTTCATATTGTCTGAACTGGTACATGTTTTATCAGGACCTTCGGTGTGTGCAGCTTTGCGAACATCGTAGCGGCTGTTTCTCTTTACTTGTGTTACTTCGTAAGGACCCAAGTAGGGGGATGCAAGTTTTCGCCCCGCAACAAACTGTGTCCTCTTAATAGCCACAAGATCTCCTATTTTGTACTCAAAATCGCGCTTTCGATTCTTATCGTGGTTCCGTTTATAGGTCATCTGAGCTTTTTCAATGTTTTTCTTGGCTGTGTAACGCATTTCGGCACGTTCGACGTTGAATTGTTCAACAATCTCTTCGTTAATGATTTCCAGGAGTCGATCCTCAGCTTTGGTGAACATTTTGGTTCCAAACAGCAACTCGAAGGGTGACGTCTTTGTTGTCGAGTGCACTTGTGAATTTAGAGCCCTCTGTACTCGTGGGACGTATTTGTACCACTTACTCGGCTCATCTGAGGA
>VNJS01000267.1:4464-29714 GCA_008042575.1 Drosophila watanabei
TGGGGGGGGGGGGGGGGGGGGGGGGCAATTTATATCCCAGATACGGAAAGATGGCGTGGGGTATGGGTAGCGTCTACCTATGCCACAAAAAACGCCATCCCGGGGTTAAAGATGCGCACACCCTGCAGGCTGGCGAGGTGGAGAAGGACTTAGGTCTGGACACCATCATAGACGCCGCCCAGGAAATGACGCTGGACGAAACCCTGAAGGCGGACAGTAAGCTGACAGTTATAGTCAACCCGTCGGGAGGTGAGCAAGGTACCCGCTAAGGGTGCTGCAGCTCAACTTTCATAAAAGTAAGGTCGCCTCGGCGGAACTCCTCATAGCCATGGAGCAAGGGTCCGCCGACATTGCTGTGGTCCAAGAGCCATGGATTGCCTCGGGCAATTCCGTTGCCGGACTAAAGTCCTCTAATTACAACCTCTTCTACTCGCCATCGGTAAGCTGGAATAGAACCGCCGTACTTGTGCGGAAGGGTCTACACGCTAACCTTATGTCTCATCACAGCTCTGACGACCTGACTGTGGTGATGCTGGAGAACGGGAAGAAGCGCCTCCTGGCAGCTTCTTGCTACATGGCACACGACAGGACGGCCCCACCGGAGGAACTCAGGAGCCTGGTAGAAGCCAGTCCGAAAGACCAGCAACTGCTGGTGGGTGCAGACGCCAACGCACACCACTGCGTATGGGGAAGCCCCGATGTAAACGAAGAGGTGAGTCACTCTTAGACTTTATTTTCTCTACTAACCTATATATAGCAAACGTGTGGGAGGAACATACCTTTGTAAGACCCACCTCGTCCAACGTGCTAGACTTAACAATCATAAAGGGACAGGGTACTATGATATATGGTAGCTACTAGACGCGTATCACGCATCATGGCCGAAATCAGAAATGAGGAAACGGACCAAGCCACCATGGTGGAACAGGGAACTTCTGCTCCAAAATAGAGACTGCCCCAGAAACGGCTAGACTCAGAAAGCTGCTATCGAAGCAGCCAACCATACAGAGTCAGCTGAAACGCGATAATGGACAGTGGACAAAGGGCAGCGAAGAGGCCCTAACAGCACTAATGCAAGCTTACTACCCAGGATGCACTAAGGTACCCGATGCCAATAAGCATCAGGACCTAACAACTGGAGAAGAGCATCTCCCAATAGATCTGATATCCTGTAGAAGAATCCACTGGGCTATAGACTCCTTTACGGGGATAAAAGCACCTGGACTAGACGGAATATTCCCAGCCATGCTACAGGTGACCAAAGAAGTGATCACCCCATGGCTACACTCTATATACACAGCATGCCTAAGAACGGGCGATATCCCTATCCAATGGAGAACCTCTCGGATTGTCTTCCTGCCTAAAGCAGGAAAATGCAGTCATGTGAGTCCCACGGATTACAGACCGATAAGCCTTACCACTTTTCTACTGAAGACGCTAGAAAAACTGCTGGCCCTATACATCAGGAACGATGTGGGAAGACTACAGTCGACCAACCAGCACGCCTACACGAAGGGTAAATCGGTAAAGACGGCACTACATTCACTAGTAGCCACCATTGAGCGGGACCTACACAACAAGGAATATGCTCTCGGAGTGTTTGTAGAATATCCGGAGCATTTAACAATGTTAGCACAAACGCAATAATGGATCGCCTAGAAGCGAACAACACGCCCCCTGCCATCATCTCGTAGATAAGAAATCTTCTGAGCTGCAGACGGGTACATTCCTATTGGGGCACCGCCTCCATGGTGAAAGGAACGCATAGGGGCACGCCGCAAGGTAGGACTTCACCTCTCCTATGGAATCCGGTGGTAGACGACCTCATCAAGAGATTCGAAAGGCAAGCACCAAAGATAACAGCCTATGCGGATGACATAAGCATAATTATCACGGGAGTATGTCCATCGACTCTCAGCTCGATCATGGAATCAACGCTTAGGGAAATATGTGAGTGGGCGGACAAGGTAGGGCTCAATATCAACGCGGACAAGACGGACCTTATTCTCTGTACCAAGAGATACAAGGTACCGCGATGGATCCCGCCAAAAATTAACACAACCACGACGTTGAAAACACAGCAGAGCACTTATTTCGAAAATTGCAATATGGCAACCTTCTCACCACGGGCGCTGAGGTCAACCCCCACAAAAGCACTCGAGACAATAATCGGAATTGATCCCCTAGATATCCATGCGCAACTGACAGCAGGAAAAGCGGCACAACGCCTGGTTGTATCAGGTAATATGTCCTACAAGGATTTGGGCACAGTTCAATTGGCCAAGACATGAGCAGTATATCTGACTACATGATACCAAGAACGTGCCCAGATGTAAAAACAACAACATTCATGGGATCTAATGACTGGAAAACGGGTAAGGACCATGCTCAACACCTTAATATTTACACCGACGGCTCCAAGATGGAAGGAGGAGTTGGAGCGGGCATATACTGCACGGACCATGAAATAAGGCTGTCGTATAAGCTACCAAGTCAATGCAGCATATTCCAGGCGGAAGTATTCGCAATCGGTAAAGCGGCAGAGCTTGCGCAGAGCATATGATGCGGTCAATTTGTTCGTAGACAGTCAAGCGGCGGTACGATCCGTGCAATCGTTAACGGTCAGTTCCAAAAGTGTACTGGCAAGCAGGGAGGCACTAGATATCCTGAGCACGACTAAGTCAGTGAGAATCTACTGGGTTTCTAGCCACCAGGACCGATACCCTAACGAAACCGCGGACGAACTTGCAAAGGAAGGCGTCGGACTGGCGAGTGAAAGAACAGAAAACGTTCCGGTCTCCCTAATAAGCTAGAGTGACAGGCTAACGAAAGAGCAAAAAGCAGGTGAAGGAGAAATTCCACTACCTGTAAAATATCAAGGATCATGTGCAAAGAGCGCAAAGATAAACTCAGTTACTACGTACTGCATCTTCCACGGAAAGATTGCAGACTGTTAGTAGGAATCCTCACAGGTCACTGCCTCACCGCGACGCATGCCGTCAAGCTGGGCATCACCGAAAACGCGGCTCTGGCGTTACTGGAAGATGCCTCTAAGAGAAAGCCAGGCGAATTACTTACTTTCGCTAAGCCACCTCGATCCTCAAGGACTTCGAAACCCGCAGTAACAATTCATAGGTCTACCCCAGAACAACCCGAGCAACTAAGGGCCATACTGGCCTATGCTTGGCCCCCACGAGGAGCGCCCGATTAACCTAACCTAACCTATTTGGCGATCCATAAATGTTGTTATAATCTTAAATAATAACTGTAATTCAAAATTGCATTGATAACTTTCTGACTAAAATTATAATGCCCTGCTAGAGTATAAAAATATTCAATAATTTCAATCGCAAAAATTGGCCTTCTAGAGGCACGACATGTGTGGCACATAAATAGTTGTCTTTGATCCAAAATGAACTGAGTTCAAAATTAACTCAGTCTTATAAAGTGAAGGGTATATTTTTACTCAGAATATTGTACTAGCTTGCCACTACGTTTCATGAGAATACAGTCGGCGGCTGTCGCTGTTTGCGTACAAGTACCAGATGTAAGATGTATAAGAATAATCGCTCAAAACGTGATCGGGTGCTCGGTGGACATGCCCCTCGATATACACTTGCAAGTTTATGTATGATGGAGTCGTTTACTTTATTGGCATATTGGGTCCGTCTTAATGCAGTTTGTTCGGCACTTTGATCTTGTTTGTCTTTTAGGAACATTCATTTGCCGTTGTGCAGCAAGTGTACGACGTATTGTGTAAGTCTTTGCCAATCTTATTTGCTAATTAAATAAAAAATATACAAAATGTTTGCTATGGAGTAAGGTGTTTTAGGTTGAGCATTAATTAAATGACAATGTTTAGTTTAATCAAAAGTTATTTTGTTCATATAAGTTGACCAATTTGTGATAACTTTCCAACGAAATATATATTTTTTTGTCATAATTATATAGGTTTTTTTTTTTTGGTTAAAAAGGGACCAAAAATTAAGTGTTCTTTTATATTTCAATTTTTTGTAAAAAACTTACATTATTCTATCGTGTTCTATCCAACCAACACATAACTCATTCGGAGCCATTCATAGTGCGCAAAAATACCGTAAATTTTATTATAAAATAAAAATTCTAAAAAAATCAAAAAATTGGAACCTATGATTTTGTTTTATTCGTTGATCAATTCTCTTTAGTATCTAATTCATCTTCAGTTATTTAACTTATAACCTTGACGATACAGCTAAAATCGTAATATGTCAATTAACAATTTTGAAACAGGTACACAAAATTTTACATATTGTACATATATTTTGAAACATAAAAACAAAAGAAATATATATAATTAAACGCTTGTCAAATTCGTTAGTAAAAAAATATATGATTTAATTTTACCGAATAATTACAAGGTTAAAGTGAAGAACACCGACCGAACAATTTCAGGTCTCAAACTGAACTTGACTAAGTGATCTGCATTGGTTAACTCCAAGCCTCGATTTCGAGCTTTTCAATATTGAGTGGACTTCAAAGGTTCTGAGAAGAATAGAGAGAAATAAGAGCGAGCTTTGGAGTTATTAATCATCATAATCGACTTCTTTTGGATTCAAGTACATTTGCTCTTGGATACAAGTGCTCTTTGATTGTATGATCTTGTAATCTAAGATTTTTGTTTTCAAGTTCGAACTTTAAACGTTTGAGCCATACAATTTGACGGGCTAAGGCTGTAAATGTTTAGTCTGCCTGTCTGGAGTTTTGAGTTATATCCTGTGCTAGAGTTTTGGGACTTTTCCGTTAGCCTTGGCTCGAGGATTTCTATTACAATCCAGTATTGACTGGTCAGTGTGTGAATATGATGATTAACAATTTGAGTTGAATATTTGTGTTATACAATTACAGGGTATTATAGTGTATAGTAGTTGTGTGTACAGTAAGTACACTGCAGTAAAACTTTCCATCAATAGGCTAAATTAATCAACAATTCATCAGCAGTCCACGTCGATTTCGACCGAGCCGACATTCTCTTTGGACCTTCGGATCAAACACGACTTTCTAGCGCTCTTATTTTTCTCTTTTCACAAAAAAGATTGATTAAAAGATGATAAAATATTGTTGATGAAAAAATGGTCAAAATTAATCAGTCTTTCATAAACAAACAGCGCCGTTTAGGTGATCCCTCTCGCTCGCACTCGCCGTCTCTCAACAAAAATCTACGGCAGCGATGGGCACGTTATCTAACGGTCTGAGCAGCAGTTCAGCCAGACAAAAAATAACCGCAACAACCAGCACCGTCGCGAGTTTTATGTGCGAGGCCCAAATACTTGCGTTTGTTGTTGTAAACTCGAGATCGCGGCGATGTGCCCCGCTACCTGCGCCGAATTTCAGTGTCATTGTTTTTGTAAATCGTCGCGGATCGCGGAACGCCAGCAACGTTGACGTAAGTACGACTAGTTGGCGCCTCCCAAAAAAGATAACGGTTTGAGCAAAGTGAGTCAATTGAGCCACGGAGTGCCCTTCGCTGATCTACGAGACCGTGCAGTGATGCCATAATTGATTGCGAAAAATACGCAAGATTAGCAACAAAAAAAAAAAAAAAAAAANAAAAAAAAAAAAAAAAAAATCCTTTAAAAAGGCTAAAAAAAAACTCCGATTTTTCTTAAATTATTTTTATCAAAATTTTTAACAATGTCGTCTATATCGACAGCCTCTTCATTATCCGATCATCCTTATAAAGTTTTCTGGTATTTTATAATCAAGACACAACTTGCTATGACGCTGCAAGCCGGGTCTGGAATTTTGACTAAATGTAGTTTATATTTTTAAGATATGTAAATTACCTGATGCTTAGAATTGAATTCAAAGTGTCAATATTCATTCGGTTTCTCTCCTTATATTTAACCAAATTGACCTGGCTAAAAAACCGCTCAACCTCGGCATTGCACCACAACAAAGATAACACATGTAAAGCAATCTTGGGTTTCCACCCGAATCGCGGTATGCGTTTACTTCCAGCCGAATTTCTTCAAAATTGAAACGTGGCTCGATTTTTCATTTTTTTAATATAAGCAACTGAAAATAAATTAATTTGCCTTAACAATTCATAATTCATAAAAAAAAAACTCTGAAAGACGCTAATTCGATTTGAAATAAATTTAAACTAGCGTCTTCCCGCTGTTTAACAATTTTTCCCGCAATCGCAATTGAAAAAAACCCAAATCTGGTGGTAAAAACCCTAAAACGGCAACACTGAGACCGTGTAAAACAAAGCCAACAAAAAGAGAATCCGTTGCTATTGCTCAGTGTTCTTGTTGTTCTTGTGAGAAGAGAGTGTCTATTTTCGCGATCAATTGGGTCTTAGTAAGAGGAAAATAAAAAAATATCCGGTAAGTGTTTCTAAGTATTGACACAATGGACAGTGAAATAATTGTTTACCAGTGCAAGAAATCAAAAGCTAAATAAAAATAATTAAACGTGGCGGAAAAAGAAATAAAGTTGTGCATCACTGATAATTTTTGTTTTAAATCTATTAACTGATTATTTTTTCTAGATGCCATTGGTCAATACTGACTCATCCGAGCCACCTAACAAAGATCCTATGTGTGTAAATAACTTAGAGGCGTTGCAAGAAAACAATGAACGAAGGAAAGAAGGCAGATCCATTAATAGAAGGAACTGAAAAATGCTGTAGTTTTAAATTATTATTATCTATTACTTTTGCTATTATATGATAATACAAAATTATTACATTTATAAAATTCTTTATGGACTGTTGATTATTTGATGTTGAATTGTCCATGAAATGTTGGTGAAATTGTTGATGAATTTGTCGATGAAAAGTTAATGCATTTGTTGATGAATTCTTGATGAAAAGTTGATGAATCTTTGGCATGAATGTTGATGACTTTTCGGTCTAAGATGTTGGTGAAGAGTTGACGAATTGTTGATGAAATTTTGTTGATGATTTCCGCAGATATGCCCATATAAAATTCATCAGTAAGTTTGTATGGAAATTCATAAACTTTTCATCAACAACACCGCCAAATGTTTTGATAAATTACTTATGAATGGTACTGTAGGGTAGGCATGTGCTAAGTCTGTGGGACTATGGATATGTCACCTTATGTACATTTCAAACTAACTTTGTATTTTTAACGAATTTCGTATTTATAAAAAATTCAAAAAGGTTTTACTAACACTAACAACTAAAACGCCTCGCCCACATTTTTGAGTCTTACCATTTCTTTGGGTTTACTAGCATGTTAATTCCAAATTTTAAATCGCTATCTCTTAACATGGGCCTTCTACTAAATTACGTTCCCCTAGTTTGGCAAAATCTTACACTAATGACTTCTAATAGGAGGCATTATTCAAACAAACAACTCTCACAAAACTCATGTTATGAGTATATGTTATATATTTGTATATATTTGTATATATATGTATATATTTGTATATACATTTGTATATACATTTGTATATATTTGTATATACTTGTATATATTTGTATATATGTGTATTTGAATATATTTGTAAATATTTAAATATCTTTGTATATATTTGTAACATATATAATTACAAAACTCAGTTTGGTAATTTTGCGCTAGTTCAATATTCTGTTCTCAACTGTTGTCAGATTAACAGAATTTAACATATTTATATATGTGGACAAACATCCAATTATGTTCCTTAGATTGATTTCCAGATTCCAGATTAGATTCCGTATATTTTAAAATAATTTTATAAAATTTTTTAATCTATATGCTATTAAAAACTATACCGATTTCACTTATCTTAAAGCTGGCGTTCTGACAGAATTGGAAAAGTTGCAACTGCATTGTACATGCACAGAGTTCCAGATGTCCATATGCAGCTTTATCAACAGCCTCCTCCCAATGCATTGTCAAGCAGCTTTACGGTTGCTGATTACAACAACATGACAGGCATTGGACAGCGATTTTATAATGGCAGCAGTGGGCTCCCACCTTACACACAGGTGCCTGGTAACAAGCATGATATTACCAGTAGCTCTTCCTGCTGTCGTCGAACCCGTTACATGCCCTACAATATTAACCGCAACGCGGTTGATCCATTACTGAACAGCCATCATATCCAACATCAACAGTCACAACAACAGATTATTGCGGCGAGCGCTTGCAGCTCTTCTAATATTTACGACTGTGCAACAATCCACCAACAGCATGGAAACATAAGCGTTAAGCAGACAATGCCCTCGACAACTTCCCCATTCGCCCCTGGTGGACCTTTCTTTAGCACGGCCCCCATCATAAAATCAGTTAAAAGCCTCGAAAATTCTTCTTTACCTAACAGTGTTGTTATGCCATGCTCTAGTGTTGTCACCACCGTCGTTGGCGACGGAGTGGTGGGCGGCGCTTTGGGTAACGATTATGAAGGACGCAACTTTGCTAACGTATCCGATGTCGACAGCGCAGTGACATTGCAGATAACCAACCTGGATTACTCGCTGGACGAGACCAATTTGCGTAGCTTCCTCATGAATCAGCTTAAGCCGCTCACACCGGTATTATCGCTTGTCTTCGAGGGTAGCTCCTATGCCAAAGTCACTGTTCCTGATATTTATGTGAGGAAATTTCTCACATGTAACTATTTGGAGTTATTTCTTAATTTGTCTTTTTTGTATAGTTTGCCAAGCAGGTCGTGTCGAATTTGCATCGCAAAAAGATTGGACACAAGCGTATGTTGGTCAGCTATACGCGCGATTCCTCCACAACTGATGTCAATACACTCCGTTGCCAGGTTGCTGGACTGCTAAAGGTAAAATTATAATCTGTTAATTCTATTAATTAATTTTTCAAAATCAATGAAATTAATTAAATGTATTTTATATTTTTTTTAGGATGTTCCGTACTATACATTACCAATGTACAAGTTTCGAGAACTTTTTCAGTCGCGCTTTAAAACCTCAATCAGTGTTCTGGACTTATACAAAATGCAGGATATCTGTACTATTAACTCGGACAACAAGGAGGAAAAGTTTATTAGTTTACAGCCAGACCTAGTAAATACATTAGAAAGTTCTCCCCTAATGGAAGGGCTGCAACACAGCGTTCCCTATTGTACGGTACATTTTAAAAGGGAGCAGCATAAAGGATGGGCCGAGCAAGACCTTGAGCCGCTACCCAATGTATGCATGAAAATTTCCGAGATCCAGAAACTAATCTATCCGTTGTTGAAAACGCACCGTGGAGATATTCCGGTGGCTACCCTAATCCATTGCATTGAAGGTCAACTAAAAGTGCCAATAGTGGCGAACGATAGCGGTATCAACCTAGAGCACTTGATATGCTGTATCCAGGGTATTCAGGTTCAAGTGAATAACTTCGGCATTAAAATTCTAGGCTGGCTAGAACTGAACAAGGAGTTAAAGTCGTCGCCGTCAATGGAATCAATTACCTGCAGCTATAATAATAATTCAAGCAATTTGAGTGTTAGCGATCGAAGCAGCTTCTTTAAAAATTCAGCGGCAGATCCCTTATTTCAGATCTCGCGTGAGGTTATTGAGCTCGTCAAGATGTCACCAAAATCTACCATTAAGTTTAATCGTTTTATTCCGGCCTACCACAACCATTTCGGAAAGCAATGTCGAGTGGCTGATTACGGTTACACCAAGCTTATCGAGTTATTCGAGGCCCTATCATCTGTCGTACAAATTATGGGTGATGGAGAATATCGTCAAATCACGTTGACCCACCGAACTCAGATTCGTAGATTTACCTCAGATCTGTTTCGTGTTTTGCGTGCTAGCGGTACCAATTCTTTGCTACTTTCTGAGCTATCTGTTATTTTCAGTCAAACCCTAAATCGGAATTTTGACGTTACAGATTATGGTGTTTGCGACATTGTGGATATTCTTGAGGGTCTAGTCAACTCAAATACCGTCGTTGTAAACCCTGTTCAAAATGGCAAAGATATGCTTATATCAATGCCAAAACGTAAGCAAACCAGTAGTGAATTGGAAAAAACCTTTATCTTTGCCGGCGAAATGGTGGAGCTTTTTCAAAACGCTCTTCAATACACTATTCTTTTTCAAAAGTTCGTCCGGTCCTACCACTACCATTTTGGCTACCAATGTCGACTAAGTGACTACGGCTTTCTGAAATTAGCGGATCTTTTGGATGCCATTCACGGTTTGGTATACTTGGAAAGGACCAACGACGAGGACAAAAAAATAGTGCTCTCGCCAACTATAGCCAGACGTGTCTTTGCGGAGCAATGCGAAAAGGTAATACGCAACTCAGCTGATAATACTACGAACTGCATGAAATTAGATCAAGTTCTGAAGCTGCACAAAAAAAAGTACGGCTATCAAATTCAGCCTCAGACCCTTGGGGTATCATCTAGCATGGTCAAGGCAGTTGAGATGTTACCCTACGTAGAGGTGAAACAAAAAGACCATGAAACTTGGCTTATTTGTCACATTAATAATGTCGACTTCCGTCTTAACTGCTACCGTGCATGCAGGCTACTTCTTCAAGAGGAGAAACACTATCATGTTTCAAATGCCGGAGAAACTACTACCTTGCTAGTACATTCCGATTCAAACAGACCGCGTCCCGTCACAACCTTTTTAAGCGACCTGAAAACTAAGCATAAAGTACAGCTCACCGAATCAGCACTTTTAGCTATGCGACATTCGATTGAGGTAATGTAATACAAAAATATGTATATATTGGTTATAAGATTCTTTCTAGATCTACAATGACCCCGATACTGAGACACCATGTGTGCGCCTTACTCCTTTTATGAAGTTCCTAATAAACATTGTGCGATTGCTTGAACTGCGTCCCAATATGTACATTTATGAGATTAGGAGCGCTCTGGAATGCGGACTCACCACCACTTTTGAATTCGGGTTTCCTAACCTCTACTCACTTGTTGCCGCTTATGATGATATCTTCACAATAAACAATGGTCCAACACAAGAAAGAAGTGATGTGACTCTAAATGTCAACTGTGAGCGTAAGTATCAACGATTAATCATAGTTTGCAAATAACAGTTGAGTGCTTTTAAATTATTTGCTGACTAATTTAAGCCATAAATCTTGACGGTGTTATCGATTATTCCTTATTGGGTATAAAAGCCAAGGCTAGATAATTTTGAACAAAAAACTTTTAGCCGAGTCGCACTTTATTAAGTTATATTAAAAAAACTTCACGAAAATAGGTAAACTGACAATAATAAAAAAATCAAAATAAAATGCTTTAGTCAAACAAGGTGTAACCGCGAAAGTCTTTTAAGGTAATGTTCGTGCACAGATTGTAAAAAAACCTCAACTGCTATGTATAACCCCTTATAATAATAGGTAATCAATATAATTATTTAATTTCAATTTTTTGGCAGTACGCCTAGGTAACCATCATTATTCACTTGGCTTGGAAAAGTTGCCATATGCTAGGCCTAGAACCCAGCAACGAAGCTTTAGTACTATCTTGGGAGAGCGTAGCCGACCTTACTTCAGTCAGGTGCCACCGCCAAACAAAATCCGCGCGATAAGTAATGATTTCGCCACTGAGTCCATTTCCAGCTTGTCCATTAAGACGGAGGTCAACAACTTGCAAACATATCAGCAGTCTGAAGGAATTATGCCAGCACCAGATAAAAGTTCACCACCGAGTACCAACTCATCGTTGCCTATTTGCCTTGAGTCCTGTTGTAGCAACTATAGTTTGTGCAACAACTGGTGCTACAAGAATAGATCGATGCAGGACTCGTCTCTAAAGATTTTCAACAGTTCCTTTAACTCATCTGGTGAGCTAAACGCAAGTTTAGGAGCTGGCGACTTGACCAATATAACGTCAAGCTCTGCTTTTATGGCTGACGCAGCGTTAGATGAACGGTCATCGTCAAAACTCTGGCACCGACGTCAGCAATCAATACAAAATCATCTTCAAGCTCAACATCGAGGTCTTCATTCGGGAAGTGGCACAGCAGAATTTTGCGAATCGACAAAATCCATAAATGAGTCCGAGAATCTAAATACGGCACAACCAGAGGTAAGAAGTTACAGGGACTTTATAATTTATATTTTAAGCACCTATTGTGCTTACTCAACCAACAGAAAATACCATTTTGGATCGATCCTATTTGGAGCAACCGATCAGAGCCACAGCGAAGCAACAATGTACTCAATATTCGTCTTCCCGAACTTATATCATCACACAATGTCATCTCCACAATGATACTCTCTCCTTATACCATTTCAAAAAATGAAAATTTAAAGCGAAAACTATTTAATTTTGATACCCATGATCGTAAAATAGCTTAATATCGCATGTCGTGAAAGGTTTCCACAAACATTTTCTCTTGCATCTTTTTTTAATTTCTTCAAATATACGCAAGCAAACACAAAATCAAACACTCTGTATTTATATATGCGTGTTTACTAAACAAGTGTAATTTTTTAATAAAATTGTCGAAATAATAATTAATAAAATACATAAAATACAATAATAAATACATGCAAGCACTAAAACAAAATTTGCAAACAGACCGCTTTCATCTCTCTGACTTTCTGTACCTTGATGTTTGATTTAGCGGCTGATTTTTATTTATTTTTTCTAAGCCGTATAAATTAATATTTTAAAGAAAGACTAAACCTACAATAAAATTAAATTAAAGTATTAACCCTCTAAGCCCCAAGGCTATCAAAAGGCACATATCGCATTATTTACAATTCCAAAAATAATTACAGTTTTTTCTACGTTTAAATATTTTTAGCAGTTAAGATTTGGTGCTTAGAAGTTTTTAAAGCTTTCAGAAGTGTTTAACGGTTATTTTTTTATTAGTACTTGCACAGAACATGTGGGGAAAATGTGATATTTGAGCAGCAGCAAAGTGGGACTTATTTTTTATCATAAAGGTTAAAATATAAAACTAAAGCAAACCAATACTTTTTAGTGAAAGGCAAGTAAACTTATTATTAAGAAAAACTTATAAATATTCAAATATGTAATAGGCATGCGTTGTAGCAGTGAAAATAGAAATTAAACGTATTTACTTTTTCTCACCTTACAGGTAAACGAATATCATATTTGAGTTTAGTTTCTATCTATTATCATATTTGAGTTTAGAGGATACAAATCACTCTAGAAAAAATTCTTTCAATTAGTTTCTTCCATTATTGTGGAAAATGGAGTTAGAGGGTTATGTATTGTGACGCGAGGACGCTCACTAATATTTAATAGAGAATAAATAATATGAAAAGCTAAGGCCGTAAGAAATGAATCAGAAAGATGTTTGAATTGAATGCGGGCGAGTTTTCGGCAGAGTACTTCTGTCCGTCGTCATACAGAAACCCAGTCAGCATACACACACTTACACACATTTAAACCTACTTATTTAAAAACCATTGTGCAGAAATGCCTACAGAGCATTTCTAAGGAACGGGCCAAGGGCAGCGATGAGGCCCTAACAGCACAAATGCAAGCTCACTTCCCAGGCTACACTGAGGTATCCGAGCATCAGGACCTAGCAACTGGAGAAGAGCATCTCCCAAAAGATCTAAATCCTCTAAAAGAATCCACTGGGCTGTAGACTCCTTTATGGGGATAAGAGCTCCGGGACTAGAAGGATTATTCCCAGCCATGCTACAGGTGACCAAAAACATGATCACCTCATGGCTATGCTCTATATACACAGCTTGCCTAAGAACGGGCAATGGAGAATCTCTCGGATTGTCTTTCTGCCTAAAGCAGGAAAATGCAGCCATGTAAGCCCCAAGGACTGCAGACCGATAAGCCTCACCTTTGTTTTACTCAAGACGAAACTGCTGGGCCTATACATCAAGAACGATGTGGGAAGACTACTGTCGATCAACCAGCACGCCTACACAAAGGGGAAATCGGTGGAGACCGCACTACATTGATTAGTAGCCACCATTGAGATAGCCCCACACAATAAGGAGTGTCAACGTGATTACAGACGCAATAATGAATAGCATAGAAGCGACCAACACGCACCCCGTCATCAACCATGGTTAAGAAATCTTCTGAGCTGCAGGCTGGTACAATCCGTTTGGGAAACCGCCCCCATGGTGAGAGGAGCGCACAGAGGCACGCCGCAAGGCGGGGTCCTATCGCCCCACCTATGGAATCTGGTGGTAGACGACCTAACCAAGAGATTTAAAAGTAAAGCACCAAAGATAACAGCCTATGCGGATGACATAAGCATAATTATCACGGGAGTATGTCCATCGACCCTCAGCTCGATTTTGGAATTAACGCTCAGGGAGATATGTGAGTGTGCGGACAAAGTAGGACTCAACCACTACAAAAGCACTCGAAACGATATTCGGAATTGATCCCCTAGACATTCACGCGTAACTGACTACAGAAAAGGCGGCACACCACCTGGTGGCACAAGAAACATGTCGCTACAAGGATTCGGGTACAGTTTGATTGATACCTCGAACCTCCCAGTAGACAAAATCTTCGTAAATAATATTACAATCGGACGTTTTGCGAATTTTAGACTCAAGAACGATAATAAAGTTAATCACCTGTCCTGGGGATTGTGGCAGCAAAACCAATCATTTTCGGAACCCAAAAAAGATACATTTTGCGGACCTTTTGCAATATCATTAACTGAACTCCTGCGATCTTGCGTGTGGCACACTTCCAATATTAAAAGCGGGACGACTTTTGTATCATTCGAGATACTTTTTTAATATTATTAACGGACAGGAATAGGTATCATTTGAGATACTTTTATGATATTACTAACGAAAAGTTTTGGTATTACTTAAGATACTTTTCTAATATTACTAAAGAACCGTATTGGTATCATTTGAGATTCATTTCTAATATTACTAAAGAACCGTGTTGGTATCAATCGAGATACTTGTTTAATATTACTAACGAAACCAAAACAATATTTTTTTTATTTTTTATATAATTTACATTTTGACTTAAATTTTATTTCCCTTAATATAATTCTTAAAATAATAATAATGTATTCATTATTAGTAAAATAGTAAATAATAGTAATAAAATAATACTTATTTCTTGTTTATTAAATAGTTTTAATTGTTGTATTATTTTTTTGTGACATATTGAAAATATTTTTGAGTTATCCGATCAAAGAGTGCGTCCTCCAAAGCAAACTTACTACGGAAAGCGGCTGTTAAAATATAAATTATTATAAGTAAATTACTTTTAAAAAATATACACCGAAATTTATATTACCTCTAAGCGCTGATGTTATTAGCATGCCACGAATGCACATCTTACCACGCCAGCTGAATTGGCGCGCCACTTCATCACATAAAACATCCCGCCAGCATTTCCGAATGAATTTCTCGTACGATTTCTCCGCACAGAGAGACAAATCGCTGACCTATAAATAAATATAATTATTAAATTAGTTTGTGAACTGGTAAAATTCATATAAATTATTCACTAATATATTTTATGTAAAATAAACTTACAAAGTTGGAAAAAATGGTAGAATCTTTGAGCGTAAGCTCAAAGCTCTTAACATACTCAATACTTTTTAAGGCATCCTGCGACATAATTAATTTCAGTTTATTTGGTTCTCCGCACGCCTTAGCCTTAACAGAGGCCAATTCACACCTCCGATAAAATACGTCCAAGCAAGTTTATTATTTCTGTAACAATACAATAACAAATTTATATTAAAATAATTATTATAGACAACTTAAATATTGCCTTACCAGAACTTTGTGTGTCCTCTTTTGGTGGTTGTAATGTTGTGCACTCCTGGTTCTCCTCCTCCGAGTTGAATAAATTATCGTAGTCCATTGTCTTTTAATAAATTAAGGGTATGTAAATATGCATGTTTCTGTCTATTAAATGCATTGTTTTCCCTGTTATTTCTTGTATATTATGTTACGCAGAAGAAAAATCCCTACACGACTAGAATTAAACGGATAGGTGAAAAAAAGACTCTAGGCTAACAATTAAACGGCTACACAAACTATCCCCATTAAAAGCAAATATTTTGAACATTTTATTGCCCCCGTTATTTTTAATGTAATAAAAGCTATTTGCATATTTAAAATTAAAATGGAAATTATTAAATGAAAGTGTGGGACAGCTTTTAAAACTTTTTTCTTAACAATTACATTTAAATTACTGCGCTCAAGAATACGATTGTATAGCTGTTCAATTAAGCAATGGGACTTTTTAACCAAATTTTTTAACTGTCTAAGAAAATTTGTAAAGGGAAATGCACTAATTGTCTGCAAAGAGCCAAATACTAAGCACTGTTTACTTAAATGTGTGAGACAGTGATAATTGAAAGTTACCATTGAAAACAAATATCGGTCTGGCATTTCTTTTACAAAATTGTTAAGTAAGGTGGAGGCAAGTTCATTTTGCGAAATACGGTACTCACTGTCAAAATGCATACTGTTATAAAAAATGTTCTGTTTTTAAATTTCATGCCAGTTTTAATTAAATCAAGCAACTCTCTAGAAAATTGGTCCAGATAAATATTTGAGTGTTGAGGCTTAGAATTGCCAACACCTTTGCCTCAAACATTACTTTTTTTGTACCATTGACATTTATTAAAATTGGCCATGTCTGGCATCTTTTGAAAAGGGGCAAACCGTCCACATTTATATTAAAGCTAATATTATTAGTGTAGCTAAAATTGATTAAAAAATCAGTTAGAGCGTTTTTTAAATCGTAGTGTGCGAACTCTCCAGGAGCCATAACTCGTTTAGTATTTTCATGTGGAGTCGATTTTAATGTTCTCAGATCTTTTGGCAAGCCTGGAGTTTTTTCGGACAAAAGTGCTAACATATCATTGGCTGCGCATCTGCTAATATTATTAGCTGAAAACCACTGAGCTAAGCGCAAGTTAAAATCGTCAACAACCTTGGAATCAACGGGAGCCTCACAATCAACGGGAACCTCACAATTTTCTTCGCTACCTATAGATATATTTCTTCTACTTTATTTCTCATTTCTGTTTTAGGAATTACATGAGTTTTGATGTGCTTAACCTCACCCAAGTAACGGCGACTTTTGCGTTTAGGCATTTTATTAGAACAAACGACCAACGAAAAGAATTATAAAAATGAAACCACTCTCCTTTAAATTATTGTCAGGAACGTTGTTGGCGGTTTCCCTACAAGAAATCAATTCGGCGCAAATAAAAACACTATTATTGTTATTAAAATATATTTTTTCCAAATGCTTAGTAGTCATTCGTCTCTTCACTTCATAGCGAACGGTCGTGTTTTTGTTTTGCGCTTCGAATTTGTATTTGTTTTGCATTTTAAACCACCGGGGTTTCTTTTAATTTGTTCACTCAAATAAATAAAAATCATTTACCGTTTGCTGCCGCGAGTGCATGTTCTTTCTGTGTAAATTAATTGTATTAATAATCAATTTTAGTTTTGTGCTAAGACGGTTTTCTTGCTTCTCTTTTGTGCCTATCCCGTTTATCAACGCTTAAGCTCCGTTGCATTGCGCTGCAGCTAAGTGGTTCCAAGCTATCCCGCTCACTCTTACTCTCTCTCGCTAACTCTTCTGCTCTCCGTATTTACGGATTCATTCTCCCGCACAGTGGTCATTGGTTTGTGAAATGTCGGTTAATTTTGTCTGTGCTATTAAAGGCTGCCAAAAAGAAATTTTGGAAAAACACCCTTATCTAGCTAGCTTTGTGATGCGGTCGTGCACGCTAAATACTCGGAGGTTTCGGGCCGTGTCGCAGATGTATGTACCGCTAAATACATTATTGTTGTCTGGCCTGTCGTGAGGTTGAGAAGGAAATGAAAGCCTTCATGCGCCAGACCAGAAGCGGTTTTAAAGAACTTATGGTCAAGTTTCGCGAAGCGAATGATCTGTTCTCCGCGTTAGACACTCAGTTTAATAGTCTAAAGCTGTTAACAAGTCGCCGAAACGCAAAAAATCGACTGCTGGTCAGCAGCAACTGTGTCAATTCCAGCAACCCACGATCTGGCACACCCCCTCAGCACAGCCCCCGACCGCAATACCTTCTCCAAGGGTTTTGCGATCGGGGACATTATTAGATTCGGTAACCGAATGTGCCGGGGTGGAATTGCCGACAGCTCCGCGAGTAATATCTGTTGAGTCTGCTTAGTCCGCTGCGGTGTCCCTACCCTTGACACCGCAGACTTCCATAATAAAAAATATCCATGTTCAAACAAGGCTCAGAGCCGCCCGTTGTTGGTAACTTGGCTTTACCAAAAACCCTCACGGCTGTTCCAAAATCGAAAACAATTTTTGTTTCGCGGCTTGCCCTTGATCTCGCATCTGAAGATGTACTTGCCTGTATACACGGTAAAACACAAGCCGAAAATGTTAAGGGGGAGAAGTTAAAATTTTCTTTCGCCAGGGACATCTCATCTTCGAAGATAAGTGTCCCGCTCAAGTTCTTTGATGACTTCTGGCCTGAGCACGTCGTAGTTAAAAAATACGAGGCAAAAAAAAAAAGAAAAAACGTCCTGTGGAAGGACGACATCCCAAACCATTGAGACCATTGCGTGCATTTCCTCTACTTCAGCTGCAAAAAACTAAATACTTCCCTCCTACTTTCGTATCAGAATACTAGAGGCTTACGCATCAAGCTCTCCAAATTGTACTCTGATAGCACAGGTCGACAAAAATCGCACTTTTTTCTGCCCGGAGCATAAACGCGACAGATTCTGAAAGATCTTGGTCTGTATATTGCTGATTCGAAAACCAAAAGTTTCCATCACGTACCAATTTTGAGAAAATCGCGGTCAAAGTATGAAAAAGTGCCCTTTTTGGCACTTTTCAAAGCCTAATAACGCGAAAACCTTACGTGCCCCAGAGCTGGTTTTAGGCTTAAATGAAAGCCTCATTTTTTTTCTTCAATATGGAAAAAGCGTGGTGGCGTTGCTTTTTATACAACTGTGGTGGCTATGGGCCGTCCTCCTCGGAATCTTCGCAATACTGCCTTAACACTGGCCCGTTTGGAAGACGAGGAGGAGCTCATGAAGACATACAATGTGATCGCTGAGGACGGCCCATAGCCACCACAGTTGTATAAAAAGCAACGCCAATCCCCATTTTCTGAATGATGGATACTGCATCTATACTGAATTACAGATGGTCTTTTTCGATGCCTTCTTTAAGGAAAGCTTAGTTTGTAGACGGATTACAGGTACGCAAAAAAGGACACCAATTCTAAAAACGCCATCACATTATATAAACGTACCTGTACACTCTTCATTGCAGGGCCGAACAGTTGGAAGGCTTTTTGGGGTGTTCTCCTCGATTTAACAAGAGTTCTGCCGGGTGTTTGCCCCTGGAAGAAGACGACTTCTGAACAAACTAATGACTACGATGGTCATCCAGAAACCAAAAGCCATAATATGAGCCATTTCAGAGTATATAAAATAAACATGAAAAAAATTAATTTTGTATCTATTTATTTTTAATTATTATGGTGGGTATATGTGGTTGTTCTTCTGCGACTATCGCATTGCGGATATATTTTCTGACCATTAAAAAATAGCGAGTTATGAAATGGGCCGCAAGGCAAATGTATATTTTTGTATGCATTATGCATTGGAAATATTTGTTGTTAATTATAATACCTTAAAGAAAATATTAAAAAAAAAAAAATGTGAGAGTCTCGGCTTAAGGTTGAACACTTCGTAGTTACTGTTATAATATAACATCCAAGTTCCCAACGTATAGACGAGCCGTTACAATTTGAATTTTAAAATACCAGGGCTCCAACATAGCAGATTTTTGGGTCAAAAATAAGTTCAGAAAAAGCCTTATAGCTGGCGAACCTGAGGTGCCACGTTGGTGACCCTTTTTCCATATTGAAGAAAAAAAATGAGGCTTTCATTTAAGCCTAAAACCTGGGGCACGTAAGGTTTTCGCGTTATTAGGCTTTGAAAAGTGCCAAAAAGGGCACTTTTTCATACTTTGACCACGATTTTCTCATAATTGGTACGTGACGGAAATTTTTGGTTTTCGAATCAGCAATATACAGACCAAGATCTTTCAGAATCTGTCGCGTTTATGCTCCGGGTTTTTTTTTTGTCGACCTGTGTAGTTTTTCCTTCGCATCCCAGGTAAGTGTGTTTACTGAAACCTGGTTAAAGACGGAGATACTCAGCTCTGAAAATTTTCCAGGTAAGTACACAATTTATAGATTGGACCGTCTTTCCTAGCGAGGAGGTGGAGTCTTAATTGCCGTTGACTCTTCCCTTATCTCTGAGCTGGTGGTTCTCGATGATTTGACCGACTGTGAGTTCATTTGTGTAAAACTATCGTTTTCACTTACTTTTATATATATTACATGCTCTTATGTCCCTCCATCTGCTGAAAAGCCTATCTATTGGAAACACCTTTCGGAAACAGGCCGTTTCCAATAGACTTTCAGATAGAGACCAACTAGTGACTTTAGGGGACTTTAATCTTTCTGGAGCGCGTTGGTCATCAGATGGTGTGTCAAATGTCCTTCGGACAGCGGCACAGCATGACCTTATAGATGGCTTGCTTGACTTATCTTTGTCTTAAGTTAACCATGTCTTTAATTCTTTAAACTGCCTACTAGATCTCTTCTTTGTCTCTGATCCTGTAGGTGTAAACTTGAATAGAGTCTCTCCACTGACGCTGCCTGAAGATCCTTACCATCCTACTTTCGATGTGACAATCGATACGGACACTGTTGTAAAGGATAAGTCTGATCGATTAGCCGATAAAGTTCGCTGTTTTCGTAACACTGATTTTCAAAAGCTTAACAGGATAAAAGCGGGGTTTAATTGGTCAAATTTGTACATGTGCACTGACATGGCAGCTGCCGTGGACATTTTTATACCCTTGCAGGGTATTGTCCGTCTGTCCGTTTCTACGCAAATTAGTCCCTCAGTTTTAAAGCTATCTAAATGAAACTTTTTAGATAGTCTTCTATATACTTTTACTAGTATATATGTCAAAACGAGCCGGATCGGTCACCTATATCATATAGCTGCCATACAACCGATTCGTAAATTTGTTGAAAAAAATTATAACTTCACTGTTTTTTAACATATATTGATCAACTCTCGGTTATGAGCTTTATATATTGTTTAGATTTTTGGATTTAATTTTATAAAAATCGGACTACTATATCATATAGCTGCCATAGGAACGGTCATGAAATTTTCAGAAAAAAAATTATAGCTTTGTCAGTTTTCAACAAAATTTTGTCTACTTTGAGATACTAGTATTTTATATTTTTTCAGAATTGTGTTGTAAATTTCATTAGAATCGGTCTACTATATCATATAGCTGCCATACAAACGATCGGTAAACGTGGAGAAAAATTACATTTTACTTTATATGTAAAAATGCAAAAAAATGTAAAAAAAAAATGTAAAACTGTTAAAATTGTATGTATATGAAAGTAGTTCATATTATATTATATTGGGATAGATTATAATTTATACAATTGGAATCTGCAATGGTATACCAACTTCGGCGTGCTTAGCTTCCTTTCTTGTTTTGATGATGTTTTTCTTCAAAATAATAAAAAATCGCGTTTGCAATCATATGCATTCGAATATCTCGAAATATGCTTTTAAACATGCAGAAGCCTTTCATATTTAAATAATTGAAACATTTTGTAATGTTTATACCCTTGCAGGGTATTATAATTTCAGTCAGAAGTTTGCAACGCAGTGAAGGAGTCATCTCCGACCCTATAAAGTATATATATTCTTGATCAGCATCAACAGCCGAGTCGATCTAGCCATGTCCGTCTGTCCGTCTGTCCGTTTCAACGCAAACTAGTCCCTCAGTTTTAAAGCTATCTGAAAGAAACTTTGTAGATAGTCTTCTAAATACTCTCACTAGTATATATGTCGGAACGAGCCGGATCGGTCAACTATATCATATAGCTGCCATACAAACGATCCGTAAATTTGTAGAAAAAAAATTATAACTTGACTGTTTTTTAACATATCTTGATCAACTCTCGGTTATAAGCTTTATATATTAATTCAGATTTTTGGATTTAATTTTATAAAAATCGGACTACTATATCTTAAAGCTGCCATAGGAACGGACGGAAAAATTTTGAGAAAAAAAATTATAACTTTGTCAGTTTTTAACATGATTTGTTCTACTTTTAAATACTAGTATTTCATTTTTTTTAGAATTTTGATATAAATTTCATAAGAATCGGACGACTATATCATATAGCTGCCATACAAACGATCGGTTAATGTGGAGGTAAACTACATTTTACCTTACATGTAAAAATGTAAAAATATGTAAAAAAATTTTAAACTGTAAAAAGTGTATGAATATGAAAGTAATTCATACTATACTATATTGGGATTGATTATAATTTATACAATTGGAATCTGCAAGGGTATACAAACTTCGGTGTGTCGAAGTTAGCTGCCTTTCTTGTATACAGTGCCATGAACTCCTTATTTTTATCTTGTGTTCCGGTGACCTATCCGTTGGTCTCTAGTAAACCACCTTGGTTTAGTAAAGAGCTGAGACGCCTAAAAAACGTTAAGTCTTGGCTTTATAATAAATATAAGCTCTCTGGCTCTCATACGGCTCTATCTAAATATATAAGTGCTCGGTCTAAATTTACCGTGCTCAACGCTCAGTGTTATAAAAATTATCTGACTCGTTGTAGGGTTCAGTTTTCGCAGAACCCGAAACAGTTTTATTATTTTGTAAACACTAAGCATAAACCAAATTTGTATCCTTCCTCGCTTTTATTTAATAACTCTTCAGCAAACTCTGATCAGGCTATTTCCGATCTATTTGCGGAGTTTTTTAAAACTACTTATTCTCCCTTAACCAATTTAAACCAGACATATGCTTACTCTATGTCCTGTTCCAACCTAATCTTCAGTCCTATCTTAAACGAAAGCTCCCTAAGTCTGGATCTTCAACGCGTTAAGCCACTGGGTCCCGATGGAATACCGGGCTGCGTGCTCAGGTATTGCGCGAAAGCTCTGTGCAACCCTCTTATTATTCCTTATTCCTCTCCACAAAAAAGGTAGCAAAATGGATGCCTGTAACTATAGGGGCATTTCAAAGTTACCGGCTATTCCGAAACTCTTCAAAAATGTAATAACTTCTCACTTGCAGCACTTGTGCAGATCCGTCATTTCCCCATGTGAGCATGGATTTATGAGGCGGAGATCAACTACTATAAATCTGCTGGAACTTACCTCATTTGGTATTAGAGGTTTCCAACACAACCTTCAAACCGATAATAATAATAAATAAAGCCTTTGACTTGGTTAACCATTCCCTTCTTGTGAGGAAACTCGACCTCATTGGGTTTCTGGTTGATCTGCTTAAATGGATTTTGAGTTATTTGACTCACAGAACTCAAAAGGTGCTGTTTAAAAATGCTCTCTCCAAATTCCTCAGTGTCACATCTGGCGTCCCACAAGGTAGCACTCTTGGCCCACTGCTATTTACATTGTTCATAATGACCTTCCGCTAGTTTTAACCAACTCTCGTGTGCTTATGTACGTTGACGATGTTAAACTATGCTTGCAGTATAAGGACAGTTCTGGCCAGTTGGACTTACAATCGGATCTTAACAATTTTCAGGCATGGTGCCGTGCTAACTTATTACATCTCCACAGCTCCAAGTGCAAACTGATGACATTTTCACGTGTCATTCCCCAGTATGCCACTTATATGCTTAATGATTGCTCTTTGAAGAGAATAACTCTTGTCGATGATCTAGGAGTCCGCCTTGATCCTAAACTTTCGTTCTCTGAACATATTTCCTGCATGGTTAATAAAGTCAGAGGCGTGCTTGGGTTTATAAAAAGGTGGTCGAAGGAATTCGATTCCCCTTATGTAACTAAGAGTCTTTTCACCTCACTAGTTCGGCTCATTTTGGAATATGGCTCTTGCGTTTGGAGTCCCAGTTTTGGAGTCCATATTAACCGCATTGAGTCAGTTCAAAAAAAATTAAATTACCGTTTTACTCTAGTAGATTTCTATTATTTAACCTTCCTTCGCTAGCTAACCGTAGAACGATGCTTGGCGTCGTCTTTCTACAAAAGCTAATACGTGGAGACGTGGAGAGCTCCTATCTGCTAAGTCAGCTCAATTTCCACGTACCGCGACTAAGATCCCATATCCCTTTAGTTATTGGTCACTGTAGGAGGGAGTTTGAAGTGCATGAACCCTTTAAGGTTTTATCCGCAGATTACAACCGCCTCTTTGATTTTATTGATGGAAGTGATAGTCTTCCTAAACTTAAAACCCTATTGCTTGTAGAATTAGCTCGTATGAGGTATGTAGTATCTTAGTAACATATAATTTTCCTCGTGCTTTTATTTATTTTCTTTCTCACGCGTCTATCTAGAACGCGTTTGTGCCGTACGTCACACGGCTGCGCCCCTCGGTCGGTTGGGCGGGAGGTGGGAATCGTTGGGACTCGCGCGTTAAAAAAAAAAAAAAAAAAAACTTCTTATTAATAAATGCATTACTTGCCGTTGAGTGCACGTGTTCACTTGTAATTTTTCACTTTTTACTTTATAATTTGCGGCGTCATATGTACATACAAAAATTCAACAAAACAGAAGAGTTAAGCGACGTGCGAGTTATGTACAGATCCACTTCATTACCAGTACATAATACCCAAGTAAACCCAATCGGCCAGATAGTTCAAGAGTTATTGGACTCTATAAAGGTCAAATAAACAATTTCGCAACGCGAGTTAATAAACTCTTGCATGCATTCGGTTTCGCAACGAAAACCACTTGCAAGTAGAATATGTAGGTCAATTTCGCAACACGAGTTAATAAACTCTTGTATACATCCGGGTTCGCAATTAAACCACTTGCAGGTAGAATAAGTCTAATCAGCATAAGTTTCGCAGTAAACGACATAAGCATATAGAATAAGCTAAATCAGAATTCCATTTAAGTACACAAACATAAACCAATTGTAACACAATAAACTATCAAATGTAAAACCTTTAAATATGACTTTTTCAATAGAGTTCAGTTATGATTCGCCACTGAAAACCAAACGTCGTGTCCGTCTTTATTTTTTTAATTCATTCCGTCTCGCAGTACAAAATTGGTGCAGCCGGTAGGATCCTTTTTTATTAAAGAGGATCCAGTGATCGAACCAAACAAATAAATAAATTTAAACTAAACGGAGAAACGAAAAATAGAAAAATTTTTAAAACTTACAATCGGCCGACAAAAAAACAGTGCAGTGAAATAACTCGTAAAGTGCAACTAAAAATAAGTTGCTAAAGAATCCTAGGAAGC
>VNJS01000274.1:0-10151 GCA_008042575.1 Drosophila watanabei
CTGCAGCCTCACCCTCAGTCTCTGACTCACCCTCATCCATCAAACCATAATGAGTTAGCAACCGTTCTTGTAATTCCGCTTTCAATCCAGTCGTATCCAACTGCAGCTCTGACAACTTCTGTCGTAAGTCATCCACTCGCAACGCCAAAATTTCGCCTCTCTCCATTATACAAATAATACCTGCTAAAAATTACAGTTAATATGATGACAAAATAGTATTTTAACTCTAATTTCTTTTCGATAAATTTGTAAGCAAACCAACAGCTCTGTGACAACCCTGTTTCGTCTCTTGCTGTCTCTTTTCTTTTCGCGTTTACTGCTCCCTGTGGCGTCTCTTCTCGTCCTTCTTCCTCTTCTGCAAGCACACAGCTACTTGCTACGCCTCCAATTGGAATCAGCTTTGTCTGATCGCAAAACCACGTGTCTTCGCTCTGGCCAACAAGGTTATGTTCGCGCCGATGATGCTCTGCTGCTCCCGCTCTGATCTTCTCTTAACTGCTTCGCTGCTTGTCCACCTCCTGATATTTAGCTTGATCTGCTCCTGTGCTTCGTCTGCTTGTCTGTTTCAAAAATGCTGCTTGTCTATATTCTTCAGCCTTCTTCTTGTCTGTTCGCTCTGCCTTCTGCTTTTCTCCAGCCCTATCCGCTGCTTTTCTGCTTTCTCCAGCCTGCTTTGCTGCTGCTTCGAGGTTCAACTCAATCGGAGTCACCTGGCCGTCGACGTCTGCCTCCAATTCCGTGTTCCTATCCTGGCCAACACGTTCTTGCCCGCACGCTCCGCTAACGCCACCAGCTCCGACTTGCTTGATCTCGTCTTCCTTTTTTCCAGCCCTGTCCGCTGCTTCTTGATCTTCTTAGCCTGCCACACTGCTTCTCTGCAACTATACCGCTGCTACTCCGAGGTTATGCTCAACTGGAATCGCCTGGTCGTCTACGTCTGCCTCCAAGTCTGTGCTCCAATCCTGGCCAACACGTTCTTGCCCGCACGCTCCGTTAACGCCACCAGCTCCAATGTCTTGCTGACTCTCGTCCGTCTCCAGCCTGCTCCGCTGCTCTTCAGTTCCCGCTCTTTACCAGCCTCATCTGATGCATCTCCATCCCTTGGTCACCGCCACACGTCTTTTCTTGTCGAGACTCGCTGCTTCCTTCCAACTCGCTCATGTGTCTTTTCGCCTTGTGATGAAATTCTTCCGCGTCTCTTGCTGTCTCTATCACTCTCAGACCAATTTGACTTGTCTTTTCCAAAAACTCTTCACCAGTTTTCTATTTTTCGCTTGTTCTTATTTCATTATCCTCTGCACTTCACAATACTTTGCTTGTTATATTTCTCTTGTGTGAAATCTACAACTTAAGGCCCAAGCTGTTGAATTGTAGGCAAATATTTCCGGTCGAGCCCCCAAAAATGCAGTGTCCTCTTTTCCATAAAGTTGTAACACCGACTTTAAATTAGGATATTGTTTATTCATTCAAATTATTCTTGTAACTTATTTTAAACAAAGATTGTGTAGTGCTTAAACGTGTGTGTTCGTGACGAGATTCTGGCGGCGACTGACTTGCGAAGAGTTGCCAGACTTTTCTTGCACTCTGGATTACTTCCTTTATTAGTACTTTTAGGTAGAGAGTCAGAGACCAATAGGTGTGACCACTTCTGGTAACCCTATCCACTTCACGAACCCTACCGGATCCCACATAGGGATTGGCACCAAGTGCTTATCGTTTTTCCCGTAAAATTCGGTGGCCAAAAACTATTTTCGTGGCTCAAGACGCCCGAAGACAGCAGCTTGCCTTAGCGATTGATCGTCGCAAAAGCTCCAGCGACACCCCCAAAAGAGCAGAGAGCGTCAAGCCAGTGCAGTGCATTCAGTTGCGTTTTGATTTTCACCGGTCGTCTGTTCATAACCTCTCGACGAGCATCGAGAGTTGGAAAATGTAAACTATTAGTGTGTGAAATCGTCCGAAAGGAGGCCAGACAAAAAACCATAATTTTTTTTATATATAATTAAAGGCCTCAGTCGACTCTAACCCCCTCCGTGAGTGCCCACGTGCCAAAAACAAAAACACACAAAAAATATGTTTATAATATGTTAATCAATTAAGTGAAGGTCCAGCGAAGCCCAATGTGAATCCAACAAGAATAAGGCTCCGCCAAAAGTGCAGTGAAAATCTTGTATTCTGTTTAATTTGCCATAATAGGAATAGGTTAGTTATATTCCTCTTAGTTTCATTCATTTATTAAGAAGATTAAGCCAAGTTTTTCTTTAAAATTATTCTGAAATGTAAATTGGCAAAATGAAAGAAAAGAAGGAATAATCGAAAACCTTGAATTAATAATATTCCCCCTCGCTAAAAATTGAGTTCGACCATCCCACCGTCCAAAGATCTTTCGACGATAGAGCTGCAGAAAAATATCCTTGCTCGTAATGAATATTAAACATTAAACATTAAAAATTTAAATTTAAAATTTCTATTTCACTAATTTCCCAGATTATATTCTGGCAGTGTATGATTATGATTATAATAAGAGCTCCCTCCCTTTTCGGGTAAACTTTCCGTATGACAGAATACACTGTGAGAAATTTTTGTTAGTAAAAACAAGACAAATAAAATAAGGAAAATAATGAAATTAGTTAATTCATTTTTTTTTATATTAATTTTGCTAATATTTTCCAATGCTTTTAGTCCCCTTAAATAAAAGCCTTAATTATTAAATAATGGCAAAATTCATTACATTTAATTAATTTTATCATTTAAAATTCTTAATAGTTCGTTTTTTACTTATTTTCTCATTTATTCTTATGTTTTGATATACCCTATTACCATATATTACAATATATTATATTCACTATTTATTACTATATTTTTTACATTTAATTGCCTATATTTCTAACCCTTTTACGTTACAGCAGTGTTTTTCGAATTAATCTTTTCTATTAGAATATTAACCCAAATAGAATAAACGTAGGAAAATGTCATTTTGTTAGCTTTACTTTTTTTTCTACCTTAAAATTATATTTGTATAAGAAAAATCATGAAGTTTAAAAATAAATATGTAATTATGTTGGAAGTTAATTAAATCTTTTTTAATGGAAACCGTACTGAAAACCCCAAGTATGTCCTGAAATAGGATAACCTGACTAAGGGATCGCCAGCCTTAGCTGTAGCACGCGATCATTGTAGGGTGGGGTCAAAGGGAGCGGAAACACCATCACAGCTGTTTAGTTGTCCAGTGCCTTATCTTTCTCTTCCTTTTCTGTCTTTCCTCTCCTTTCCGTCAACCAAGTACGCGAGGTAAATAATTATTGGTTGTAATAAAGAGCATAGTGAGATCAGTACTTCCCCCCCTCCCCCCTTTCCACCCCCCCATTCCACTCCCAACTACCGAACTAATTTTGAGCTGGAACCAGCGCGTACATTTCTACTGTAGCTCACTCCCAACATCTGCTTGCCCCAAACTATTCGTTATATGTTATATAATAATTATTTCTGGCGCCCAACGTGGGGCCCTTTTTCCGACTGGCCCAAACCAACCGATTAAAATAACTTTTTCGTCAACAACAACCGACGATAATCTTCTTTTCTGTCCTTTCGGACTTATGCTTAATGTATTCTGCTAGACTCGTCATATATCGTAGGTTAGGCCCGAGAAATGACTTGAGTCCGGAAAACTAAGCAGTAGTCTGCTGATCTGATTCTTTTTTTTCCCCCTTTTCGGACTTATACTATCTGTATTCTGCTAGACTCGTAATATATCGTAGGTTAGGCTCGAGAAAGGACTTGAGTCCGGAAAACTTTCTGCTAGACTCGTCAAACATCGAAGGCTAGGCTGAAGAAATGACTTGAGTCTGCTATTTCTTTCATAGCAGCGTTCCTTTGATCTGCTAGACTCACCATATATAGTAGGTTAGGCTCGAAAAATGGTTTGAAACCAGATTTTTAGGGAAGTTGTTTTCTTAAAGACTTTTTTGATCTCCTGATGATGGATGAACGTGCGATAAAAGGGCATTGTGGATATATTCTACGCTTTTATGCTGTTGCAGACATCACCGCTATGGAAGGTCAATAGTCCCGAGTATTTTCTCGGAACCGGCAGTTACAATTGGACTAAGGTTAGATGTGGATATAATCTACAGTCTTTCCATTGTAATAAACTGGTATCACTGTGCAAACTTCAGTTACACAATTAGGTGGGGACTGGGTTTTTACGTTGAGAAAGTTTACGGCCTAGGTAGCTTAATAATAATGCTGGATTAGCACATTACTTTCTTTTCTTCTTCTTACTATTCTTTCGTTATGCCAACAAAGAGCAATTTTAGGACGGACTATGGAAAGGTATTGGTTCCCATAAAATAAAAAATGTATCGTTTGAATTTATCTTATCTTATCTTATCTTATCTTTTCTTATCTTATCTTGAGTGTATCTTTATCTTTATATTTTTCGCTTTCTTGACTCAAGTCAACATAGATGTATCTAATTAGTTACAGGAGCGATTATTACGATGCCTGTAAGCAGCTGAAAAGCGCCGTTGCAATATTTGTGGCGAAAATATAGATAACTATGCACAACTATATATCACTTCGTGTAATCACGCTTTCCATCGTGTGTGTTTTGCATCACGTTTAGGGAACAAGAAGAAGTGTGCCATCTGTCAAGTAACCCTACAAAATTCGTATGCTAGTCTTACAGAAGAAGGTGAAGCAGCAGGATTCAGTGGACGGTAGATAAGCGGACTCGAACCGGAAGTGGTTCAAATATAAATAGCCCAGCAACTTTAGCTACAAACTTGCAGCAGGTTATAGGTACGGCTATAGCAGGAGCACTAAATGATCAGATTCAGCGGTTGACAACCCGAGCTGATGACGAACAAGAAGTTGGTCAGCAAAGTTATGAGCAGACTCCAGTTTCTGAAAGAAGAGAAGGGATATGTTTTCACAGTCAGGATCCCTATCACCACAAGACCTAAGACCCCACCGAATAGGACAGATTATCTCTAACTGGAAAATTCGCTTCTCATGAATCGCTCTCGATGAATTTATCTATCGAGTAGAAGCACTTACGTTGCAATCTCTTGATGGAAATCTTGCGTTAGTTGCTCGTTATGCAAGTAACGTAGAAGAGGTGACTTGGCCAGGCTTAAAACTAGCTCTGCGTGCTCAGTTTAAAGATAGCAGGAGCGATTTAGAGATTCGTCAGCCATGAGCGAATGAGTCCTTTGACAGTCTACAGGAAGCTATAACTATTTTAGCCGATAAGCTAGTACAACCTTTGTCCGAATCTTCGATGTTAGAAGTACTGAGGGCAAACTTACTACCAGAAATTCAGCATGAGATTCTATACGTTCCGATTTCGACTGTCGCTGAGTTGCGGAAAGTTGTTCAGACACGAGAACGATTTTTGCAATCCATGCCCAAGTTTAATAGCCATCCTTCTCGACCCGTTCCTTGTCGTCAAGTCCAAGAACTTATGACATGTAAGAAATCCGTAAATGAAATCGAGCTTGCTTGTACGTACAAGCCCAAACGGATGGTTTCGAAATCAACCAACACAGAGTAACGGACGGTTGCTCTATTAAAACTTTACCGGACTTTTACAATTAACTAGCTTTACCTTTGCATAGAAACATTCACCATCAAGAAGAAATGCGTTATCTCAAGAAAGAGCCAAATCGAAATAGGGCTCGCAGAATTGCTTATAGGCGGAGATATCAATTAAACCAACGCGCTATAGTATCTTCAGTAGTCAATACCGCAAAGGACTATAGACCTTACGCGCATGTTACCCTATTAGGCAGAAAGCTAAGTGGTCTAATGGACACAGGCGCAAGCATCAATCGTATAGGAGGACAGTTTGCAAAAGATCTAATGGATATGAATGTAGGGGTAAGGCCAGTTAATGCTAACGTTCGTACCGCAGACGGTGGTAGACAGCCAATAGGCCGAATTACCACAGATGAGGAACGAGGGAGTTAAAATTTTACATAGTACCTTCGTTGCAGCAAGACCGTAATTTAGGTATCGAGTTTTGGAGGAGTTATAATTTGTTACCCGTGTTTCTAGCAAACCAAACCCTCCAACCTTGTGTATCTTCATTGTCTAGAGATGATCCTTCTTGTTTAACTTATCTGAAGTTCAAGTCACGGAACTGTCAAAGGGCGTCGAGCATTTTCCGTCACTTGCAAAGAAAGGATTAGGCAAGACCAGTTGGTTAGCACACGATATAGGCGTAGTCACGTGTCATGGAAAGGATCTTAAACAATAAGCTCTCCCAAGCGTGCTAACACTTGTGGTTAAAAATTCACCCCAACTGTGAGTTTGGTGGGGGGGATTGTAGTGGCGCTTGGGCATGCAATAAATGACCCTTAGCCTAAAAGCCCACACAGAACTTTAAATTATGTTGCGATCGGCGAACAGCATAAATGTTCCCCGAATTATTTTTAGCATGCTTTTGCCATAGCATAATGCTTCCAGTAGCGATGCTCAGGAGATATCGGGAAGACCTAGGGTCGCTCTCGATAATGGAAAGGGCTAATGTCAAAAAGACACGAGCTCCAAGCTTCCGCCACGAACTTAGCTATATCCGCCCGAAGCTAGGTCCATTCTTTTCGATCTGACCCCCGAACGAAGCGGACGTGCTTTGGAGAGCTTAACTTCAGCATAGACTTCAGCATAGACTTCGGCATAGAGTTCTTTTTTCTCAGCACTTATTAAAATCAGTGCCTAAATAGAGAAAATAAAAATATTATTTTTATTTTTAATACGCCAGGAAAGAGCAGAACCCCCAAATAATTATATGGGTGCCAAGGTAATTATTTTACGAGCTTCGGCACTTAAGTGGCCCCATTAACTAATTTAAATCCTATATATAGGGCTTGGCACCAAGTGCTTATCGTTTTTCCCGTAAAATTCGGTGGCCTACAACTAATTTAGTGGGCCGAATAAGCGAACGCATATGCATAAGGCGCCCCAGGCCTAGAGACGCCCGAAGGCAGCAAAGCTCCAACGATACCCCCAAGAGAGCAGAGAGCGACAAGCCAGTGCAGTGCATTTAGTTGTGATTTGTTCTTCGACGGTCGTCTGTCCATAACCTCTCGCTGAGCAAAAATAATAACTAATAGTGTGTGAAATCGTCTGAGCGGAGGGCCCAGAAAAAACCAGAATTTTTTTTATATATTATTAAAGGCCTCAGTCGACTCTAACCCCCTCCGCGAGTGCCCACGTGCAAAAACTGAAACACACAAAATAAGTTAAAAATATGTTAATCAATTAAGTGAAGCCCCAGCGGAGCCCAATGTAAATCCCACAAAACTAAGGCTCCTCCCAAAATGCAGTGAAAAAATTTTTGTTTTGCTCTCGTCTTTCGTGGAGATAAGCTTCTAATGCATTCTTCACAGAAACGTCAGTAATTGCTGAAAACCATGCGAAAGCTTATCTAACATAAATGCATTTCTTTTACTTATCTTCCCGATCGCGCTCATTCAGCTATTTAGCAAAACAAAACGTTAAAGAGTGAAAAGCTTTACCTAAGAATCGATACATTGAGAGGAAAATGTTTGCAAGGAATATTTAAAATATTATAATTTTTGCTTTCCCTAATTTAATTTAAAAACTTGCTCATAATGAATATTAAACTTTAAATATTAAAAATTTAAAATTAAATGTAAATCTTAATTTTAAAATTTCAATATCACTAATTTCTCAGCTTATGTTCTGGCAGTGTATGCCTATGATTAGAATAAAAAGCTCCCTCTCTTTTGGGTAATCTTTCCATATGAAAGCATACACTGTGAGAAATTTTTGTTAGCTAAAAAAAAAAACAAATAAAATAAGGAAAATAATTAAATTAATTAATTAATTTGTTTTGTTATCTTAATTTTGCTAGTATTTTCCAATGCTTTTAGTCATCTTAATAAAAGCCTTAATTATTATGGCAAAATTCATTACATTTAATTAATTTTAGCATTTAAAATTTTTTATAGTTATTTTTTTCCTTTTATTTTCTCATTTATTCTTATGTTTTGATATACACTATTACCATATACACTGCCGCTCACTTGAATAGCCCACCACACTTTTTAATGCAAAAAATCATTAATCTCATAGTTTACTGTCCATAGGTGTATTTTTTTTTGTTCTCTTTATTTGCTACATTTCTTTTCTTAAGAAAAACAACAACGCCGCGTATTTCGTCGATCCCGTTAGTTGTAATCGGCAATTCCCTTTTAGATTAACTAAAAAAGCCTGAATTTTTTGGCTCACTTGAATAGCGCATTTGCTTGTATTATTGTTTCGCGATCGATTTGATGTGGGAAAGTCAAACAAAACTTTGTAATTTAATAAAGTATAACAAAAAAAATACAAAGATATTCAAAACTACGAAAAAATGGGACGTGCAAGTCCGTTAAATGACGAGGAAAAAGGAAAAATCCAAGCTTTTAAGGAGGTTGGCCTTTCTGTTCAAGAAATATCAAAAAGAACAAACCGAAGTCGCAAAGTTATAAGCAACTATTTAAAGGATCCCCAGAATTATGGAAAAAATATGAAAGGACGAACCTCCAGTGCAGTAACGCCAGCGGACAGGAGAGCTATTTTGAGGCATGCATCTAATTCCCATGACTCCGCTGCAAGGATTAAGGAAAAATCCGGTGTGACGGCTAGCTTGGCCACTGTGAAACGTGTTATTGCTAAAGCAGAGCATTTAAAGCGTCGTAAACTACAAAAAAAACCACCGCTAAACAAATCTCGAAAGGAACAACGCCTTGTCTTTTGCCGAGCTAACATGACTCATAACCGAGTCGTCTTTTCGGACGAAAAAAAGTTTAATTTTTATTTCCATGATTTGCGTAAAGAGGAACACATTCTTAAAAAAATGCACAGTCGAGAAGGTGGTGTAATGGTATGGGGAGCGATTTCCAACTACGGCACACTCCAACTGCAGTTCTTAACATCAAGGATGAATGCAACGGCGTATAAAGGAATTCTAGAGAAAGCCTTTCCTGAAGCAAAAAACTTGTTTGGAAGCCTAGATTGGAAGTTTCAGCAAGACAATGCCCCAATACACACGGCAAGGATCGTAAAGTCTTGGCTTGATAACAACATTACATTGGCCACCTTATTCGCCTGATCTAAATATAATCGAAAATGTTTGGGGATGGCTAGCAAGAAAGGTATACGAGTCTGGAAAGCAGTACGAAAATAAATCTGATCTCATTGAAGCCATCCAAGCGGCCTGGTCAACAATTTCCTTGGATTACCTTAAGAGTTTGTACGACTCTTTACCCAGCAGGATATTTGAAGTCATCCATAATCGTGGTGGATCCACTCACTATTAATTTTAAGAAAATATGTCAAGAAAGCTTATAATTCTTTAGTTACATTGTAAACATAATGAATTCTGCCGAAAAAATAGTCAGAATATGAAATTCCTTTAAGATGTGCTATTCAAGTGAGCCAAATTTTCTGTTGAAATTATGTTACTTTTTTTTTTTTTGTTATTGTTGTTGAACAACTAGTATTCATTTGTTTTATTTTTTTACATATATAAATATAGTTCAATAAATAAATAAGACTTTTTTTTGAAATTTTTATTTTGTGAGTTATTGGGGTTTTAGTGTGAATTTCGTGGGTGGGCTATTCAAGTGAGCGGCAGTGTATATAAAAATATATAAAAACATGCAAAAATATATACAAATATTTAAAAATATATAAAAACATGCAAAAATATATAAAAATATATAACAATATATAAAAACATGCAAAATCATGCAAAAATATATTAAAACTATATAAAAATATATAAAAACATGCAAAAATATATAAAAATATAAAAAACATGCAAAAATATATAAAAATATATAAAAATATATAAAAACATGCAAAAATATATTAAAACTATATAAAAATATATAAAAACATGCAAAAATATATAAAACTATATAACAACATGCAAAAATATATTAAAACTATATAAGAATATATAAAAACATGCAAAAATATATAAAAATATATAAAAACATGCAAAAATATATTAAAAATATATAAAAACATGCAAAAATATATAAAAATATATAAAAATATATAAAAATATATAAAAACATGCAAAAATATATTAAAACTATATAAAAATATATAAAAACATGCAAAAATATATAAAACTA
>VNJS01000276.1:0-23160 GCA_008042575.1 Drosophila watanabei
ACAGTGTTGATAGTGGGAATGAACCACATGCTCTCTTTTATAATTGAAAGATGTCCTCAGAGAGGGTTCAAAGGTACAGGGAGGTTTTACTGTGACTGCTTTCACTTGGCGCCCTCTGGAGGAAAGACCTAGCCTTAAGGACATGTTTGTTATAGCAACGAAAATATAAGACTTATAAGTACAGTATTTTAAATAATATAACACTAGTGAACTGCTTTAAATCCTGGGATTTTTCTTATATTTGCCTTTGCTCTTATATGCACATGGACTGCTTTAATGTATACTTGTACATTCGCGCAGTGCCCTATATTGTATCACAGTTTTGAACTGCTTATTATTTACTTACTAGTCTTATACGCTTACGCACTGCTTGCACTACTGGTTTTCTAAGGACTTCCATTCTCTCGTTCTTCCATTGCATGGATGCAACTGCTTGCCCATAAAAGACTTATTATTATTTACTTACAAGTCTCATACGCCGGCGCACTGCTTGCACTACTTGTTTTCTAAGGTTTCCACTTCCTCGACCTTCCACTGCATTGATACAACTGCTTGTCTATTAGTCCATTGCCATCTCAAAGCAGCTTCTTTTGCTGAAACTGCCATAAATCCGCGTTCTTAAAAAAAGAAAATCTTCTCTTGTTTAATATTGCTGAAAACCGTTAAAAAAAAATAAAAGGAACAATTGATTTGAATACAGATTTAAATGAAAATATTCGTATGTAGAGACTTATGCGAAAGTAATGTAAAAATAAGAAAGATAGCTAACGGGAGCTGAAGTTTGTATAACTTTGCATGAAAAACGATTAAAACGAATCCAAAAATGCATTTATTTCAATTCATCAAGCTTTTCCACGCAAATTTTTAATCGATAAAGAAACGAGCATAATAAATTTAAAATTCCTCGGCTGTCAATGCTGATTAAGAATATATATGATTTATAGGGACTCCTTCACTTCTTATGACTAATATTATAATACTCTCAAAGATTATAATTCCATAAAAGTAAGAATAAACAGAAGAGTCCTGGCAAAATATGTGAAATAAAGACATTAAAACCAGCTTTTTCCGCCAACTAATATGCAGATTAGTTTCATATATATCTCATCTGAACCATTTCAAAATTATCACAAACTTATCTTCACTGCTTTCTTTGCTCCTTGAAGCACAACTTTCGGAACAAAATCCACCACAATACCACTCCCCTGCTAAACTCCGAAAGGTTTATCCACCACAACTGGAAACCACCACAGAAGAGGGGCAGAAACTTAACGAAACCAAGACCTGCGCAATGAGAGCATCCTGTGGGGAAGCCGAGACCGAAACGAAGCGGAGACGAGCCACGAACAGGACATCAACAACAAGCGTGACCAAGTTCCTGCCTCACTTTCGATGGCCAGTCATTGGCGAAGTCTTCAGGCGCGTTGACGTTCCTCGCAGCGAGCCGGATGCCGCACTCCGATACCGATTCCCCGACCAAATTCGTGTCGTCCATTGTACGTGATGCAGTTCGCGCTGTGATTATATCCGACTGCCTTCGCTTCGGTCCTTTATGGCACTGCAACTCGATGCAAAGTACGGGCCATCCGAGTAATGAATGAATGCATGAGGCACCTGAATGAATCTCCTGCCAAATGCATTCGCCAATAATAATTGATCGATCCCAACTGCCCTTGTCCTCTGTGCATATTATAATCGGGTGTGTATAAGTCAACGCTTCTCAAGCAATCCGAAACCGAAATCGAATCTGAAACCAAAAAGAAAAGTGGAGTGAAGAGTGCAAAGTGAATTCTGATTTTGTTTCCGACTAACGATCGTTCCTAGAGCACATATTAAGTTAATCAATAAGGATACGACGATAAAAAGGGGCTTTATCCCTGCTTTATGTGAATTAATCAAGTTGATATTTACGTGACTCCACGCGGACGGCAAAACAAATGGCCAAAGTGCGTGAGACGCCATAGGTGACCTAAAAACCAAACCGAACCAGACCGGAAAAGAAATCGGAGAAGTCGCGACCGCGTCTGGAAATCGAGTCCAATGCAGTTGGCCAAATGTGCGTTAGTTAGAGCCGACAACTCCAGATTGCAAAATGCGTTTGAATGAACCAGCAGAAAAAGCGCGACCCAGAACTAAATCAACGATAGAAGCCACCAAGTCTCCATCTCCATCCGCAAGCGCCAGCGCATATCCGGGACACCGCTCCCTGGCGAGGCGGCGACAACCCATTGAATGTTCCACACGCAACCTGATCAGGCTGTTCCTCCTCACCACAACGATCATGGGCGGTGGATTTGTACGGGCCAAGACCGTCTACGAATCAGTTAACAGGATCCAGGGGCTGGATGAGACGGAACCCCTGCTGGAGCACGCGGTCACTGCCAAAGTTCCCACGGAGAACGCATCCACTGCCACGCCCACAGCTCCGCCTCCCCCCCTACTGTCCACCTTACGGAGCAGTTACGGTAGGCAAATTGCGAAATTGCTACTCAAGTTTTCCCGGTTTCCAAGTTTCCCAGCGAGGGCGTGCGGCGTGCGGCGGCAGCGGTTAATGCATAATTATATAATTGGTTTTCAATTATCCTGCCGACTGCCGAGGGGGTGGCAGGAGCTATTGTCTATTTGCTTGGGTGTCTAAAATGCATTTTACAATTCATCCCTGCCATGTCTTTGATTGCCATTCCTTGAGATGATGTGGTTGGCACTGAAAGGAAATTATGGAGATTATTAAATGATAAATCTTATGAAAGACGGGGTTTTTTAAAGATATATAACTGAGAGGTACAAATATATATATACCATGTAGACATAGGTGTGGTTTAACCATTTACATAAATAAATTCTGGCAATAAAGATTCTGTGGAGGTCATTAATTTAAAATTAAAATTCGGATTACTTTTAATAGGTTTAGGTTATTTTAAATGAAGCTTTGGCCTTAAAAAAATATGTAAAATATGTCTTGCTTCTTAAATGGCTGTTTTCTAATATTTTAACTATTAGTCTTTATCTAAACCAGTCTCAATTTAAAGTTTATAACTAAAACTAAAAAGTTATTCCATTAAATTGTTGACAAAGCAAGCAAATTTGTTATAAAAGCTCTTGACACATGTCAGTTATCTTTTCTTTCTCATAATTTTATTAACATAAATTGTTTTAGAAGAATTCAACGAGAAAGTGAAGAAAAAGCTTTTATTTACTTTTAATTTAGTTTTGAATTTCCAATTCAATTTATGCCATTTTAAATATGAAAGTTTATAAGTTTTTCTTTTGTCATTAACTACTAGAGTTTCTAAAGGTAAACAAGTTCTAGGCAATAACGGTGCATTAAATTTGTTAGGTTATCTATAAAAAAAATTATGCTATATAATTTAATTTAATTGAATTATCATTTTAAATGCAAATTATAAAACTTAAAATCGTTTTGTATATTAGAATATCCAAAAATGTACTCTTTTTTATTCTTCAAAAAAGTGTCAATCGCTATTGCAGGGGAAATTCTGCTTGCTTGCACAATTTACTCAAAAACTCATGTTTTTAAGTAATCAGCAAAAACAACTTTTGCATTCAACATAATTTTAATTGATGATTTTTTACCATTAATAAAGTTAAAATAACACAATCTGAGCTTTATATTTTCTTCTTCAGATTTTATCTAAAGAATCAAGATACACAACTAAAATAAAACTTATTAAAAACCACACAATAGCTCATCCAGCTCTAGCAGGCAAAAAATATAAAGGGGAAAATGCAGTTTGACAAATTGGGTTACAACGGATGACAGGCGAAATATTCCATTGTTTGCTTTCGGTGGTCCAAACTAAACATTTGTAT
The DNA here is from genome assembly GCA_008042575.1 of Drosophila watanabei. Classification (NCBI taxonomy): domain Eukaryota; kingdom Metazoa; phylum Arthropoda; class Insecta; order Diptera; family Drosophilidae; genus Drosophila; species Drosophila watanabei. Next base: position 3,832 of record VNJS01000276.1, read on the forward strand.
AATCCCAGGAGGTTGTCGCAGTGTACTCTCAACGAATAAACAAACTCCCCCGCAGCCAGCGCCAGACTTGGCATTATCATACAAACCTATATATACACACATGAGTGCCTGAGCCATGTCATCAATTCTCAACTTTCCCCTCGCTATTCTCCCTCCCTCTCTCTTTCTCTGCTCTTTCTCCGTCTCTGTCTCTCTGCCTTGGACCGAATCCAGATTCGAATGAAATCGATAACTCCTTTCCAGCGGATGGGACCAGTCGGGCCGTGGAGGAGTCGGAATCGGAGTCGGACGACGTCGATTACGTCATCCCGGAGGGGGCTCAGACATCCACGGCGTCAGCAGTGATCCTCCCTGGAGGTAAATCCCAGGACTTGGCATCGCTATCCCTGCAGGCAGCTGCCGATGGAACGGTGGCGCCCAAGACCAGTCTGGATTCCTCGGCTTCTGGGCGGAAGAACTCCTTCCAGCAGATCGGCAGCCAGAAAGTAAATGCCTTAGTGCCCGCCACAGTGGCCACAGTGGTGAGCTCATCCAATGGCTCCTCTGTGGCTGTCGGTCCCACGGAGCCAGCGAGGAACCGAAGCAGCAATGTGCGCACCTCCGCCGTCAAGGTGGACAACAAGCATCCGCTGCCCAAGGGCCAGAAGACCGATGCTCCCATGTTGAACTACATCTTCGACACGTTCTCCTCGGCCAACAAGCATCACCATCACGATCAGAGGTGAGTGTTGGAGTAGGAGTAGGGTAGCAATGCAGTCTGAAGATTTACCTGGTAATCCCGCAGGTATGGACCCCACTTCGAGGATATGCAGCGGGTGGGTCAGGCCACCAATCTCACCGTGCAGGCTGGCTCCAGCATCCACCTAAACTGCAGGATCTCACTGCTGCAGGATAAGACTGTAAGTTGATGTTTGGAAAGAGTGAATTTTTGAGATTACATTTGTAGCTATTATAGGAAAGATTTTTCTTTTAGTTTAATATTTACATTTTTCATAAAGAAATATTATTAACTATCTGTTAGGTCTCTTGGGTGCGCCACAACACGCAGGAGGAGGATAATGCCCTGGATTTGCTCACCGTGGGCATGCACACGTACACGGGTGATAAACGCTATAAAATGGAGTTCCAATACCCCAACAACTGGCGGCTAAAGATAACGAACGTTAAGAAGGATGACGAGGCTATATACGAGTGCCAGATCTCCACCCATCCGCCCCGCGTGATTCAAATAAATCTGCATGTGAATGGTAAATATCTAATCCTTTAGCAACTCATTAACTTATGCTAATGGGGGACTTTGTCTAGCTCCCAAAGTAATGATAGTGGACGAGGTGGGTGATCCTCTCCAGGAGAAATACTACGAGATCGATTCCACCCTGCAGTTGTCCTGTGTGGTGCGGAATGTGGCCATGACCAGTTCTGTGGTCTTTTGGAAGCACATTGACAACATCCTTAACTATGACGTAACTCGAGGGGGTGTAAGGTAAGTCGGAAATATATCTTAATTGTGTTCCATTAAAACCTTTCTCCTTGCAGCGTCAAAACGGAACTGATGGAGGATGGAGCCAACTCAACGCTCTCGATAGCCAAGATTAGCAAAACGGATTCGGGCAACTATACGTGCTCCATCAGCGATTACCAGAACTTTACCATTGTGGTGCACATTCTGAATGGTGAGTTAAAAATCAATCTTAAGATAATATTGCATAAAATTATATAATTTTTTATCCTTCTAGGCGAAAGCTTTGCCGAGCTGCATCATGGGGCCGCTGGAGTGGCTCGGGCCACGTGGTGGCATCTGGTAATGATGCTCCATCTCCTGGCACTCCTTCAGCTGACTGCAAGTAGGTTAAGGTGGGAGTTTAGCTAAGGTTCCCGATTATTTAAATAGGTTAAGTGGGAGGAGTAAACAATATGAGAGGCGAGAACATCGTTTATCCTGTAGCACTTTTTGTTGATTAATTGTAAAGTATTTGAATTTTGGATAGGGGCAGTTATTAGAAATAACTAAAAACGCAGCCTAAGTTTAACTGGCTATTATAGATATGTTTCTACGTCTATCATCAATTTGTACATGAGCAGGCACGCCTAGTATTAAGTCTAAGCTAAGCTAAGAGCACAGTGCTCCGACGAACCGAAGAGAGGAGAGGCCAACGAATTTCCCTAGAAGAAGTCAAGAATGTCGGACAGAATGTCAGAGCTATGGTCTAGCCTAGAGATCCAGTTGATACAGGAATGTAAAGCATAATGTAATCTAAGTCACTACGAACGAGTTCATTATCACAAGCGGGGGGCTGGCTTATAACTTAAGCTTTTTGCGGTGAGGAAACAGCAGCGATCTGTGTGTGTGGGGAACTACTCAATGTTGAACTAATATAAATAATACGGTCATATACATATTATATACACACACACACACAAATGAACAGAAGCATCGGTCAAATGATATGTTAATAAACGAATAACTCGTATGTATGCAATAATAAAGTGAACTATAAATGAGTACAAAAGAGTATTTTAAACTGAGCGCGTAAAATCGATAGGCTGTCCTTTGTATCGACTTTGTAGAGTTGCCAGACGCCCAATACACCAGGCCCAAGGTTGCCAGACTGGTACGTTTTATAAATTGTTTAATTTAAATTAAATTGTTTTGATATATTTATGCCACGATGTTTTTAATTTTCCACAATATCTCAAGCCCTCTAACTCTATATAACTAGGAAATTTCAAACATAAATTAGGTCTTTAAAAGCCGGCTTTCAAATATATATCAATACAATACATAAAATATTTGCACTCTATACATCAGATCATTTAAATATCAATTAAAAAGTTCAGTAAAATAATTGGAATTAATCAAGATGACCTTTTACCTCCAGTCACTAATCATCAGCTGTTGTAGCAACAAAAACAAAAATTTACAACTTTGATTTGCTTTTACGGCTGGCAAAATCCATTATGGCCTGGAAGAACTCCGGATGCTGGAAACTCTCCAGCAGCTGGCGGCACTCGGAATCGTTGGCCTTCAGGAGGCCCTCTAGGAATCCCTCTTTGATAAGTCGTTTTCCCTGTAGCAACGAGTTGGGAGGAAGTTCGGCATACTGCCGCAACTTTGGCCAGATTACAGAGTCCACTTCGGTGGACTTGTAAACCCGCGATACAAAGTTGAAGTTATAAGCTTCCGCGGCGGAGAGGGGTTCGTTCAGGAGCAGGACTTCGGAGGCCTTGGAGCGGCCCAGGATCAGGGGTAGCATAAAAGAGGAGCCGCCTTCAGGCACCAAGCCCAACTTGGTGAACGGGGCGAGGAAATAGGCCTGTAAGACAATAATTTCTCATTTATGATGCAATCTAAGATCATTTTTGTAAACTCACGGTCTCGGAGCACCAGGCCACATCGCTCAATCCCACAATGGTGGCTCCAATGCCAATGGCCGGTCCGTTGACCAAGGCGAACACAATCTTCTTGCAGTTGACAAAACTCAGGACCATGGCCTTGAAAATCCGATTGGACTCCTGGAGATACTCGTTAAGATCACCAGAACCTGCCTGTGATAAATCATTGCCGGCCGTAAAGTAATCTCCCACGCCGGTAAACACGACCACTGCCACGCCCTCGTCGTCGTTGACCTCGGTTAGAACCCGGGTCATCTCCTGGTAGGTGGACCTGTTGATGCAGTTCTTCCGCCGCGGATTGTTGAATTTCACCACCAGCAGCTTTTCTTGCTGCTCCACGACCAGGTGCTCATATCCTTGGTACGACATCTTCAGTTGCTCTCGGTGGAATGAATCGCAAAGTCCAATAACCGCCAATTGTACACTGATTACGCCTGTTTATTGTTGTTTAGCCATTCGATTAAAGCCGGCAGATGATACGCCTAGTGATGGGCGATAGTTTGGAGAACAATAAACCTTGTTACATTATTAAATTGGAAAAATATTTACATTTAAGAAATATTACATATTTATTACCTAAAATTAATCAGTTTCTCCCGAATTTATTAAGCTTTCAAAATACACTAAACATGGTTATAAAATTATTATATTCAACTATCTTTGCTCATCGTTTATAAAGTAACGCCGTAACTCCCATCACTATCACCCTGTAATTATTACTCAATCTGGCAGCACTGAAAAGAAGCGCGAAAGACTAAAAACCCGTTGAGTGGAAAAAAACGTAGTTTATTTTTCTTGGGCTGTACAACATTCACCTTATTGGTAAATAAAAGCTTATTCGCTAATTTCATCGATCACGGGCACGTTCTGCAGCTCGGAGCACTTGCGCTTCCACAGGGCAAGCTGTTCCCGCAGCACTTTCTCCTTGGCGGCGGCACGCGTCAGCAGGACTTTAGCTTTTTGCAGGAGTTGCGTCTTCTTCACCAGCTGCTCCTTGATGTATTTGAGCTCCTCGTTAGCGGCGTCCTTTGATAAGGTAACGTGTTAAATGGATATTAATTCGTTACAGACTTGTACATACTTTACTGCGTCCTCCGCACTGGTCGCACTTGGTTCGCTTTTGCAGCTCCTGCTGAAGGGCGTTAATCTTCTCCAGCGCCTCTGCATTTTGCTGTTGCAACCTCGCCGTCTCGGCAGGCGTGGAATCCGTGGAGCTGCGCGACTCCGTGGACCGCCGACCGTCCTTGAGGAACTTGTTCTCGGAGCGCAGCTTCTCCACAAGATTGCGCAGCGAGAGAATCGTGTGCTCCGCCGACTGGCCTTGATTGGTGTTCACCTTTAGGCCGCTGCATTTGCACAGCTCTCGCCGGGATTCGTTGCGAGCCATCTCCTCTTTTAAGGCCAGGATGTAGCTGGAAGAAAGTAAGTGGAATAAGTAAACTATGTTGGAAAAGAGGGTTCGCACTTACTCTTCCAAGTGCTTGATGCGCTTTTGCAACCGATCACTGCTGTCACCTTGCTTCAAGAGGTCCGAATCCAATTGCAACTGTAGGTTTCTCGCCTCCAGCCGTATATTCTGCGCCTCTATGGCCTGGCACCGCTCCTGCAGCTTCTCCAGCTCCGTGGTCAAAGCATTGCTGCCCCTGCCCTCCAGCTCCATGGCGATGATCTTGCGCTGCTGCAACTCTATGCGGGATTTGAGGGCTTCAATGAGATCAGCGTGACTCTGGTCGTAGAAGTGACCATCACTGGACTGGGGATGATGGGCCGGGGAGCTGCACTCGCTGCTGGGGCCCGTGTAGGTCTCCGGACTCTCCGATGGCGAAGGAGTGAACTTGGTCACGCCCACATGCTGCAGATTTGGACACGATGGAGTGCGGCAGCACTTGAGGGCGTTGGTGGATCCATTGTTGGAAGCTCCGTTCCTGCCCAGCTTGTTCTCCAGCATTTGCTTGTCCTTCTCCAGGCGGGCTATGGTAGTTCGAGCAGCCTGCAGGAGACTGCGCGTTTTCTCCAGAGCCAGCTCCGTCTCCTCCAGTCTCGCCTTGTTCTTCTCCGCCTGCTGCTGCCAACGCTTCTGCTTCTCCCAGAGACCCACCTCGTTGGCACTCTTGGTGCGCTTGGCCTCCAGGAGCCTCTGCTGGCGTTGTAACTGGCCACGTGCCTCATCCAGATCCGCCTCCAGTTGGTGGATCCGTTTCTGCTGGTTCTCGTTCTTTGTCCGAGCATTAAGCTCCGTCTTGATGGACACCACCGGACGCTTGAGGAGCTGCTGACGGAGCGATTGGCTGAGATCGCGAGCCTGCTTCTCGCGCTGCGTCACATTGGCCAGTTGGCGACGCAAAGCCTCCATTTGGGTGTGATAGATCTTATTGGTGGCCTCTGTGCGATTGAGATCCGCCGCCAGCTTGGCTATCTGCTCCTCGGAGTAATTGGAAGTGTCATTGATGTAACGCTGCTGGTCGTCCTGGAGATGGAAGATAAATAGTTATCTAATTACTGCTCTTTGGTGGAATGGTAGTTACTCACATGGAAGTTCTTTAGTGTATCCATGAGGTCCTTTATGTGTTTATCCTTCTCATCTAGGAAGACGCGTAGTTGATCCAGCTCTGGAGGTGCATTGCTTTCAACAGATTTCTCCCGTTCCTGGCAGAGTTTCAACCTGGTTGATGATTATAAACAGCAATGATTGGTAATACATTTCATTTCCTAATCATAACTCACTTCTCTTTTAGTATTTCCACTTCATCCTCTCTCGTTTTCAGGTTCTTCTCGCTGTATTCCAGTTTATCCTTCAGGTCTTTGATCTGCTTGTGTAGAGTGGGCAGTTCCTTGAGCTCCTCCGTGTCCTGTTTCTCCTCCTCTCCTTCGGGCTCCTCATTTGCCGGCTCTTCTGGCTCCACATGCACCTCAACTTCTTCTGGAACTCTTTCCGCCGAGCTGCTTTCAAAGAGCTCCTCGATCTTCTCATCTGTTAGCTCATGAATGGAGTTCTCGGAACTTGAACTGGCGTCTGTGGGAGAACTACGTTCCGTTGGTGCCTTGGGTTTCGTCTCCAGCTTCGCCTTCAGCTCCTCAATTTCGGCATCTTTGGTCTTAATGTTAAAGTTTAGATTATTGACGGTGGCCCTGAGGGATTCGTTTTCAGCTGCTTGCTTGCTTATCGCCTGCTGACTTTGATCCCTCTCGGTTTGCAAGAGGTCCTGATACTTTTGAATAGACTGATCCTTCTCCAGGAGGAGTGTGTGGAAGGAGAGGATCGTCTTCTCGACTACTCCACTGTGAGGACTTTCAGATTCGCGGGTCTCCGTCCGGGAGGACTCCAGTTGCTTGCAAAGAACTTCGATACGCTGGTTGGCCTCTTGGAGGCTAAATAATATAAGTAATATTTAGCTTTGATTTATAAATTAAGTTTAAATATTAAATCTCAACTTACGAAGCTTGCATTTGCTGCAGTTCCAAGTGGGAATCCTTCCTATCCTCCGCCACCTCTGCTGTCTGAACAGCCTGATTCTGCTGGCTGAGAATGCCATTCGTCTGGACCGCCGTCTCTGAAAGCTTGACTGAGTCCACCTGCGTTGAGGTGTCCAGGTGCGGGTGACGCCTGAGGGGTGAGCCAATGGGTGAAGATTGCTTGTCTATCAACTGGGCGGCTCTTCGCATGGCCGGAATGGGAGTCGCAGGCTCTGTGTTAGTTTCCGCATCCACTTTGGGCTGCGATGGCGCAACTCCTTCGCCGAAGAGAGCCTGTATTGTCTGCCAGTGTTCCATGTCGGTGGCCTGGCGCAACCTCAACTCCCCCAGTTCCCTGTGGAGTTCCTGCTGCTTCGATTGCAGAATCTCACAGCGCTGTTCCAAGAGTCTCGATTGGGTTTCCGCCTTGATGAGCTTCACCAGCTGCTGGGAACTCTCCTCGTTGGGTGCAATCTTGGCTTGCACAGCTTCAGTTAGCTCCTCAACCAAGGAGCTGTGATCGGATTTCTGTTGCTGCTGCACTTGCTCCTCCTCCAGGCGACGCTGGAACTTTTGGTAGGCGAACACAAAGTTGGTAAGGAAGACCAGTGGCGTGAATTTGGCATATTTGTCTTTCAGGGTGAACAACGAATGTTTGAGGAATCTGGAAGGATTCAAATTGATACATATAACACCTTCCCAGGATCAATATTTCACCGCCTCATACTTGTGCTTGATATCGCTGTTGCTACGCTCCTGCTGGAAGTCCTGCTGCGCTTGCTTCAGGGACAGCTCGCTGGCCACCAGTTGAGCTTGCAAGGAGTCCGCCTTCACCTGCAGTTGCTCTCGCTCTGTCTCCAAGCGAGAGCACTCAGTCTTGACTGGAATAAGGATCTGAATAGTTAAGGGAATTTAGTTTTCAAAGAGTTTGCTCACCGTTATCCAAATCCCTCTGAACCTTGGCCAGCATCAGCTTCTCATTGGAGCTGCTCTGAAGATCAGCTACCAAGTGACGCAGGTTGATGTGGTTATCGGTGATCTCGTTGAGTAGCCTTTGCTGAGAGTGAATCTAAGGGATTTTAAGAGGTAACTCCAGCTCATATTATATTTAGAAATGTTTCACCTGTCCATTGGCCACCTGCAGCAGTCCCTCCAACTGTTTGGTCTCCCTCTGCAGCTCCGCTTGCTTGCTCCTCCAGTTGGCCAGCTCCTGTTGCTGCTTCTCAAAGTCCTCGGCAGTGATATAGTCCAGCTGATGGTTGTCCTTAATTATACCATACTCTGCGCATATTTCGGGCAGCTTTAGCTCGCCCATCATCTGCTCCATCGCCTGGCCCAGCTGCATGCTCAGGATGGCGTTCCGCTGCTCCAACTGCTGCTGCTCCTCGGCGGTATAAAGATGCCGCCTTAGAACCTCAGTCAACTGATCCTTTGTGGCTGAAAGCTCACTCTTTAGCAGCTCTACTTGCCTGGCGAGCGATGCCTTGTCCTCGATGAAGCGAAGTTCCTGCTTCCTGGTATCACTTAGCAGCATATCGTAATCCTTGCGCATGTAACCGTAGGAACTACTTTGCTTGGCCATCTGCAGCTCCAAGCTAACCAGCTGATCGTGTAGCTGCTGATTCCGGCTCATCAACTCGTTGCCATCAGCGGACATGTGCAGGCGCAGTTCCTCGTAATGTTTCCGGAGGATGGCAAGCTCTGCCAGCACCTCTGATCTGGGTTCCATATCCGCATCCGGGATGACAGGTCGCTGTAGTCCATCGGTAGCTTCAGTGGGCGAAGTAGGACGCGTGGCTGTGTTGATGTGAGGATCCTCCTCTGGCACAGCTGGCTCCTCAGGCATCTCGGGGACATCGCACAGGCTCTGCACGGAGGACAGCTCACCCGTTTCCGAGTCACTGTAGTTCTGCTGCTGCAACAGTTGACGCAGCGCCTCCTCGCGGGCTTTTAGTTCAAGCAGCTGTCCCTGAAGGCGCTGCGGCGTGGCCGCTCCACTAGGAAGAGCTTCGATAAGGCGACGTAGCAGCTCGGAGTCAATGGTTATGTGCTCCGAGGTGGCTGCAAAACATATATTTAAAATACATTTTCTTTAAACAAATCGGAAACTCACCGTCGTACTCCCTCAACTTCTCCAGGATCTCGTACATGCCCGAGCGCAGAGTCTCATTCTCGGCAAGGACTTCCTCGTAGCGATTCTGCATTTCGGAACTGGCTGCTCCATCGCCCTGGCCACGTCGTGGGGAGTTCTCCAGCGGGGCACTAGCAGGCACTTCGCCAACCTCGCTGGGCTGCTGCAGCAGAGACTCGTCCAGTTGCTGCGGCTGTTCCTTTTGCATCTCCAAGAGCTTCCGTCTGCAAAGAACGAACAGTTAATCGAAGGAAACAAAGAGTAATATATAAAACACACCTTAGTTCACTCTTGTCCAGCTTCAGTTGAAGACGCAGCTCCTCAGATGTCCGCAATTTAAGGGTCAGCCGCTCGATCTGTTTGTCCTTGCTCCGCTGCTTGGAACGTACATTTTTGGCCAAGACCACAACATCATCCGGAATATGCAGGCGGCGGCGTAGGAGTTCGTTTTCCTGCACCACTTCATGTAGTGTATTCAGCTCCTGAATGTAGGTCCTCAGCTGCTTATCCCGTTCCGCTAGCTTCTGTTCCAGGCCAGAGCATCGCCTCAGGGCCGGCACCAGGCCATCCTCACCGCGCTTGTAGGCTTCCAAAGCACTCAAGGCGTGCAGGGCCTGCTTGGACTTGAGAACGTTATCCTGCTCGGCGGCTTCTAGCATTTCAGAGAGCTGCTGGTTCCGGGCACTGGCCACCCGGAGGCGTTCCTCGATCATTTGACAGCAGGCGCGTGGCTGCTCCGGATCCTGGGCACGCTCTCGCTCCGCGGACAGCTGGTTCATCACCTTCGTAGAGTTGACCATCTCCTGGGCCATCGACTGGAGCTTAGCTTCCAACTTTTCGATGCGTTGTTCGCGGGATTCCAAGAGCTGTGATGTATGGAAAAATTATAGAAAGTACATTTTAAATAACAATCCTTTCCTTACATGTCTCATTTTAGTGTGCTCCTGTTCCAGTTGACTTTGGCTGCTGGATGTCGTGGTCAGCACTGAGTTTGCACTCTTGCCCTCCAGCTGCTTCTTGAGATGTTCGAGCTCCCTGTCCCGCTCCTCAAGCGCCTGTCTCCAGCTGAGTGACTTGCTCTCATACTTGTCCAGGAACTGTCGCATTTCCAGCTCCTGCTTTTCGCGCTCCACCTCCAGGAAGGTAACATTGCCCTCCAGTCGAGAGATCTCCAGGATCTGCTGCTGCTCCTTTTGCTTCAGGGACTTGCGCTCCTCCTCTACTTTGGTGATGTTCTGGCTAAGCTGTACAAGATTGCCCTTGATATTCTGCAGTTCGCGTTCGTGGACCACAATAGTTTTGGATTGAGCTATGTTTTGGTTTTGAAGGGTCTGGAAAGGGTGAAGCGTTAGGTCTGTGTCATTGAAAATATTTTATCCTTTACCTCTATTTCTTTTAGCAGCCTCTTGATGTGCTTGTTCTTGGAGTCAATGTTCTGGAGCAACTGTTCCTGTTTGTCCAATTCAGACAGCGGATCCGAGGAGTCCTTGTCGCTGGCCTCGGCCTGCTGGGCGGCCTCCCTTAGGCGCAGCTCCAACTGGCGGATTTCCTCCCCTAACTGTTGAGATACTTGATTGAGTTGTAGTTAATCCGTTAGGTAACGCCCATACCCACCTCCTTGGACTTGCTTTTCAGGTCATCACGCTCATCTTCCAGCTTCTGCAGCATTCGCTTTAGCTTCTCATTCTCGTCCTGCAGGCGGCGGTCAGAGGTGCCGCCTCCTGCAGTGCTTTGTTCCTGCAACCGCTGCACCTGCTCGCCCTTGTACTCCAGCACCGCCAGCGTGACCTCCAGGGTTTTGCGCAGCGACTTCTTGGGCAGCTCCTCAATGGACTCGGTCAGCTCGAGCAGCGTTTCGTAGAGCTCCTGCTTCTGGCGCGCCGAGAAGTCGCGGAACTTGCGCACGGATACGGTCTCTGGGATGTCCATGCTCATGCTTGTGGCTCATGGCCTCGCTCCGCGGCGGCTCCTAACGTTCTGAGTGAAAAATTTTCCCGATTTTTCACACAACTCTCCCGGGGCGTGCGTTCGTTCGGTTTTCATTTTCGAGCGGTTGCCATGACAGCGGGGCCACAACAACAACGGTACCTGCTCGAGGGTTGCCGCCACTGACTCACGTGCTGCTGAGCTCAGAGTTCCGCGTCCGGAAACGGGGGTGCCGGCGCCCGTTAATGACCGCGGCCTTTGTTTTTGTTGGCATTTTGTTTTGCTACCTGCTTCGGCTGCGTACAAACTTTCGTGACAGGATAATTGCCCCCCCGGCTTGCTCCACCTGCCACCACCATTCCCAGCCAGAAATAAAGGAGGCGGATGGCTGGTCTCCTCCATAAACAAAAATGGCAATCGGTAACCAGGAAAGTGTTAATTGGCAAAGTGTCAAAGGCTGAGTCCTGAAATTGAAAAGCCATTTCGGATTGCTCCTGCTCCCGCTCCAGCTACTCGTGTTCCTGTTTGGCAAGTACTCCTCCTCCTTTGGTGAGTCCTCCTCCCTCCTCCTCCTGTGTTTTTTGGGCACCTTTAGACACTCCACCTACCAGTGACAACTCGTTGAGTTGCCGTAAACATTACGTTTGTGTACATGTGTAAAAATAATTGAAACTAATGGCAAACGACTTTGGTTGCCCTCCCATTTGCGGACTCGCCCGCCCTCTGAGGACGACAGCGGGCCCGAAAATTGAAATGATATTTCAAATGGCCAATTATCCAGGCAGCATTTTGGCCATTTATTCCAACCAGTAAAATCGACAGGCAACCCTAACCTCTCCTGTTGCTCGAATCGAGAGTTTCGGTAGAGTTTGATGAACTCTTTCGCTGGCAGTATAGAATATTCTGAAGCCGGAGGTCGTGTAATGATTTAAATATTATTTTAAATGTGTTTATGCATATTTTATGTACTGTACAAATGTTAATATAGTTTTATTTAAGGATTTCTCCAGGAATCTCCTTTAACGTTCTCTTCTTAGACACATATTGGTCCTTCTTTGCGACTCTTGGCATCCATTTGCAGAAGCATCAGCTCATAGGTGACCAGGGTGGCCAGCATCTGTAAGAGATTGGTAAGAAGGTAATAAATAAAAACTAAAAATACTATTAACTAATATTAGACTTCACCCCAAATAGGCTCCTTCTTGTCAGATAAAACAGACGATAACCAGACAAGCCAACAAATTCGCTGGTCAGCTGATTGTCAAAACGTTGAACCTCCTGGGTCCAGTGATCACTGGGCACCAGATACACGGATTTTAGAGGTAGCAGCGAGGCATCCCGAATCCTGGAAGCTGTCATAAAGACCAGACTGGTTCTTGCCATCAGAAAGAACAGTGAGTACCAGAAGTACACGTAATTAATGGGATGTCGTAGCTTTCTACATAAAAAAATTAATTAATTAGTGATTAAAAAAAGATGCATATAACGGATTTCCTACGTAAAGATGGCCAGAGCCTGGTTGCAGATCACATAGACATTATTCGCACAGGATACGAAAACAATGCTCGACATACTGGCGTCCACTAGGCTGGTCAGTTCGCAGAGGCGTATGTGATCCCGACGGATATCGTACCACAGGGCATCAGGAACATGCTAAAGAGGAACTATATATTATAAAAAATATGGCAAGTATTTTCTAACTTACGCGACCCGCCAAGTCAATGACTCTTTCGGAAAACTGTTGGAATCTTTGTGCTAGTCCAATGCTGGTAAGCACTATGAAGATGTCCATGAAGTTCCACAAAAAGGTGAAGGCAAAATTTATCCACTGAAATTAATCAAAAGAATCTTTTCTGAATAACAAATATATACAAATAAAAGACATAAATCCTTACAAAACCGTAAAACATTGAGAATATATTGTAAGGCATCAGAAACAAGACATCAGAGAACTCCTTTTCCAAATAGAAACCTAAGGAGACCTGCGAGTGATTCGTTTCGCAATGCAAAATATGCATGCTATAAGAATAGTATCCTGAGATGTAGTAAAGAGTGTGATCCACTGCAAAAGAATGAAAAGTTTACAAAGAAAAACAGGAGGATTAAGAAGGCAGCTCACCCAACCCCAGACAACCGACGCTAATCACAATGATGTTGACCTTGGAGCGAAGAGTTCGCTTACAACGCTTGTAGGGCGGAAATAGCATCCGGATGTCCACGGAACTCCAGGGCAACATTATCTGTGACCAGCTTCGAGCGAAGCCTACGAAATTCAACCAGTTGATGATGCCCACAATGAGGAAAACTAACCCAACTATATGGTGGAAATAGTGAAAATCAAAATCTTGGAAAAATTTCCATTAAACGCACCCATATTCTTGGCATTGAGTCCTGCCTTGAAGAGCACATTCGCCCCGATAAGGGTCTTCAGGCCTCCCAGAAGCAGAAACAGACCAGTAACTCCAGCTCCCAGGCTTCGCACTTTAAATTTCACGTCCTGGGGATCCCGACTCAGGATATTGGCCAAGGGCATAATGCCAAAAAATTGCGCCACACAGAGATCTAGGAAATAACTCAGTTTACGTTTATTTAAATTAATTAATATGCTCAATGGTCTCACATGGTCTGATGGCTCTGTAAAACGTATCCAGCTGCTGGAACTCCAATCCTCCCTGGGCACAGCGACATCGCATGACGGCAACAGCTCGCTGCTTTTGCCGTTGCACCTTCAGCTGCTTGAGGATGCTATCCGATGCCTTCGACATGTTCCTCAAGTCTGTTGGTTTCCTCCGTACTAATCCCGCTTTGTATGAACTTTTCTCATAATTGTTGTTTACATCCTCTGGCCGGGGCTTAGGCTAAAACCCGTAATTAGTGCCAACAAGCGGGTACTTTACCTGGACGCCAACCGAAAACCATTGTGGAGCCCAGCTCCGCCCCATGACAAGCTTTGGACCTATTTAAATTCTGCACTGCGTGTCAGTGCAAAAAAGACCAGCGTCATGGAAGGACCTACTACTACTCTGAATTATCGCAAAAGTTCTAGTAAGGCTAATGGAGCTAAGCCTGTGGAGAGCGAGGGTCCGGGTAAGCTGGAGACGCCGCCACCAACGTTCGTGGAGGCCTCGAACTTGGAGTTTAATGTGCTGGCCAGCGAGAAGTTACCCAACTATGAGAGCCTGGACCTGTTTCATCGAGCTGTGTATCCGTGTAAGTTAACTATCCTTATTTAATTTTTAAAAAGAATAAACTGAACTTTTAAACTTTTATTTTAGTTATGTTTCTGGCCCAATGTTTCGCTGTGATGCCATTGCTGGGCATCCGGGCCCCGAATCCCCGAAGTATTCGCTTTGCCTACAAATCGCTGCCTATGATAGTTACCCTTATCTTTATGGCTGCCACCAGCACTATGTTTCTGGGCATGCTTACGCATCTGCTGCAGATAGGCATCAGCGCCAAGAATTTCGGTGAGAGCTCAATATAAACCTATATTATATTCTTAATGAAGTTTAAGAGTTATATATGTTTGCAGTGGGCCTTGTTTTCTTTGGTTGTGTGCTCACTGCTTATGTCATCTTCATACGCCTGGCTCGAAGATGGCCTCCGCTCATCCGATATTGGACCAAAACAGAGATGGTCTTCACCAGGCCGCCGTATGAGATACCCAAAAGGAATCTGGCGCGCAGAGCGCAGTTGGCGGCCTTGGCCATCATTGGCCTGTCGTTGGGTTGGTAATTAAGTATATTTTGATGAGATTAGATCCTAATCTGTGTCCCATTTCAGGTGAACATGCTCTGTACCAGGTGTCTGCAATCTTGAGCTACAAGCGTCGCATACAGATCTGCCGCAATATAACCGCTGAAGCTACTTTCGATGATTACATACAGAGGAACTATGACTATGTGTTTCAGGTGCTGCCCTACAGCCCTGTTGTAGCTGCATTTATACTGGTAATTAATATAAATAATTAACTTTGAATGCTACAAACATTTCTCCTTCAGTTAATAAACGGCGCGTGCACCTTCGTTTGGAACTACATGGACCTGTTCATCATGATGATCAGCAAGGGTCTGTCCTATCGCTTTGAGCAGATAACTTCTCGTATCCGTAAGCTGGAGCACGAGGAGGTGGCCGAGTCAACGTTTATACAGATCCGAGAGCACTATGTCAAGATGTGTGAGCTTCTGGAGTTTGTGGACAGTGCCATGTCCAGCCTGATATTACTTTCCTGTGTCAATAACTTGTACTTTGTGTGCTACCAGCTGCTCAATGTGTTCAAGTGAGTTTACTTTAATAATCAAATTCCGTACTATTAATCCATTTCCCTTAATACTTTCCTAGCAAACTGCGTTGGCCCATCAACTATATATATTTCTGGTACTCCCTGCTGTACCTCATTGGACGCACCGCCTTTGTGTTCCTTACGGCTGCCGACATCAATGAGGAGTCCAAGCGTGGTCTAGGTGTCCTGAGGCGTGTATCCAGTCGAAGCTGGTGCGTGGAGGTGGAGCGCCTGATATTTCAGATGACCACACAGACGGTGGCCCTGTCCGGCAAGAAGTTCTACTTTCTCACCCGACGGCTGCTCTTTGGGGTGGGTAACGGGGTAGCCCCCTTTTATACAAAATGCTAGTTTATGTTCACACCTCTTTACTCCTTTCCTTTCCCCCCGCTAGATGGCTGGAACTATTGTCACCTACGAGCTGGTTCTGCTGCAATTCGATGAACCCAATCGTCGCAAAGGACTGCAGCCCCTGTGCGCCTGATGGTCGCCAACTGCACCCGCACACTCACATCACACTCATCCCCCACACCGCCACCGCCTTCCCATTTGTCATGTCAGCTGCCAGTGACAGGCGCAGCAATTAGTTGTAGATACTTAGTTGCTAAATCGTTAAGCACAGCCACGCCCCCTCCTGGTTCTGCTGGGGGCTTTTCGCACGCCAGATTGCCACTCCGCCGGGCAGTGAGACTTGTTAGCTCGGCCATGCCGCAGGGCGAGACATTCCATCGGGCGGTCTCGAAAGGTAGGTTTTGGAGAAAAAGATCTTATGGTTTTATATTTATAAATTTTAAATAATACCCTAATAATGTTTAAATAAATATTTTCTTGCTCTCAGTTCTTTTCATTTCACAAATCTATGGCCTGCTGCCGGTTAGCCATGTCCGCGCCTTGGATGTGGCAGACCTTCGGTACAGGTGGCTCTCGCCGCGCGTCTTCTACTCCGGCCTCATTGTGATCCTAAATCTGTGCGAATTTGGAGCCGTCATCAACTATGTGGTCAAGGTGGCCATTAACTTTCATACTTCCAGCACGCTGTCGTTGTATATTGTTTGCCTTCTGGAGCACCTGTTCTTCTGGAGATTGGCTATCCGTTGGCCGAGCATAATGCGCACGTGGCAAGGCGTGGAGAAGCTCTTCCTAAGGGTTCCCTATCGTTTCTACGAGGAGTACCGGATAAAGAAAAGGATTTATATTGTGTTTGCAGTGGTCATGTCTTCGGCTTTGGGTAAGTGATTGATTAATTGGTTAAAATATTGCTTAAAATGATGAATCCCTTAGTGGAGCACTGCCTGCTGCTGCTCAATTCATTCCATCTAAGCAATATGGAGCGTATCCAGTGCAAGATCAATGTGACCTACTTCGAGAGCATCTACAAGTGGGAGCGACCGCATCTGTACATGATCCTGCCTTATCATATTTGGCTCTTGCCTATTTTCGAGGTGGGAAATAATTAATTTATAAAATTTATTAATTACTTATACTATTTTACTTAAGTGGGTCAACGAAACCATTGCCTATCCGCGCTCCTTCACCGACTGCTTCATCATGTGCATTGGCATTGGCTTGGCTGCTAGGTTTCATCAGCTTTATCGACGGATTGCTGCCGTACACAGAAAAGTCATGCCTGCAGTGTTCTGGACAGAGGTGCGGGAGCACTATCTTGCGCTGAAGCGTCTCGTGCGCCTTCTGGATGCCGCCATAGCTCCCTTGGTGCTCCTGGCCTTTGGCAACAACATGTCCTTCATTTGCTTTCAGTTGTTCAACAGCTTCAAGTGTGTGGAAAAAGGATATAGGAACCCTTCGTGGTTATTATATTATTTAATTTGAAACAGAAACATTGGCGTGGACTTCATAGTGATGGTGGCCTTCTGGTATTCTCTGATTTTCGCTGTAGTCCGCACCTGTCTGACCATTTTTGTGGCTTCGTCTATTAACGATTACGAGCGCAAGATTGTCACTGCTCTGCGAGATGTGCCCAGCAGAGCGTGGTCCATAGAGGTGGGTCCCACTGACAAACAGAGCCTTGCTAAGCATATCCTCTTCCGCAGGTTCAACGCTTCAGTGAGCAGTTGGGCAATGACATGACCGCTCTCTCCGGCAGCGGCTTCTTCTACCTCACCCGCTCACTTGTCCTAGCTGTGAGTTCCAGCTAAAACTACTCCCTTATATATTACTTATATTTAACCTTTTCTCAGATGGGCACCACCATTATCACCTATGAGCTCATGATATCGGATGTCATCAACCAAGGGGCCATCCGGCAAAAGACTCAATACTGCAGGGAATTCTAGAGCTCGGACTAAGGCAATTCAGGAGCACATTTAGTCATAAGTGTCACGCCCACGCACCATGCACCAAATCCGCCACATTCGAGATCCTAATCGGCAAGTACATGGATAAACGACTAGAGTACGCCCTCTTGTTTATGGCGTGTCCCCGTCAGCTTTCATTGCGCCATCATGATGCATTCGGGACAGAAGGGGACTAAGAACACGCTTCAGCACGGGATTGGACCTTGTGTGTACTATATATATATCCGAGTTAGGGATCGTAATATTCAAGCATTTTTCTCATTATTCCAGTCCTGGTCATAGCCCAGTTCTTTGGGGTTCTGCCTGTTTCGGGAGTCTGGCCAAGCTCTCGTCCTGACAAAGTTCGTTTTCGCTGGCTTTCATTGTCTTTGCTGGCTGCTCTGGTTCTATTTATCTTCTCAATTGTGGACTGTGCCTTGTCCTCCAAGGTAGTGCTCGACCACGGCTTAAAAATCTATACCATAGGTAGGAGCTTCTTTTAGAAATGGAATATATATTCTCAAGGACTCCCTTTTAGGTTCCCTTAGCTTTAGCGTAATTTGCATCTTCTGCTTCGGGGTCTTCCTGCTGCTCTCCCGTCGGTGGCCATACATCATCCGGCGAACGGCCGAGTGCGAGCAGATCTTCCTGGAGCCCGCCTACGACTGCCGAACAGGACGTCGCTACTCCCGGAGGCTCCGTCTGTGGGGTGTGGGTCTCCTGGTGGCTGCCCTTTGCGAGCACTCCACCTATGTGGGCAGTGCCCTGTACAACAACCATTTGGCCATTGTGGAGTGCAAGCTCGATGTGGACTTCTGGCAGAACTATTTCCAGCGCGAGCGCCAGCAGCTCTTCTTGGTCATGCACTTCACACCCTGGTGGATACCCTTCATTGAGTGGACTACCCTGTCGATGACCTTTGTATGGAACTTTGTGGACATCTTTTTGGTTCTCATCTGTCGGAGCATGCAGATGCGCTTTCAGCAGCTGCACTGGCGCATCCGCCAGCATATGGGCCAAAAGATGCCGGATGAGTTCTGGCAAAGGATTCGTTGTGATCTTCTGGACCTAAGTGATCTGCTGGGACTCTACGACAAGGAGCTGTCCGGGCTGATTGTGCTCTCTTGTGCCCACAACATGTACTTTGTGTGTGTGCAAATATACCACAGCTTTCAGTGAGTTTTAATAAGTAACTTCAGTATATCATGATCATATGTGATATTTCCTTCTTAGATCCAAAGGCAACTATGCTGATGAGCTGTACTTCTGGTTCTGCCTCTCCTATGTCATAATTCGAGTCACTAACATGATGTTCGCCGCCTCCTCCATCCCCCAAGAGGCCCGAGAGATATCCTATACTCTGTACGAAATTCCCACAGAGTTCTGGTGCGTGGAACTCAGGCGACTCAACGAGATCTTTCTGGCTGACCACTTTGCACTCACTGGCAAGGGTTATTTCTTGCTAACCAAGCGTTTGATATTTGCAGTAAGTTGAAGCTTTAAAGAAAATGCTGAATTATTATTAAGAAACGTATCTTTTATAGATGGCTGCCACTCTGATGGTCTACGAACTTGTCTTGATCAACCAAATGGCCGGCTCCGAGGTGCAGAAGAGCTTCTGTGAGGGCGGCGTGGGCTCCTCCAAGAGCATATTTTCCTAATTCGCTTTTTTCGCTTATTTTGCACCTGCTGAATTTTGTGAAATGGCACCCAATCAATTATACCTGTCAGATGTTATCATAGCAATACAATGCGTGTCGGAATCGTTTTGTGGGAAGTTTCTTAGCTATCACGCCCCTGTTGAAGAGCCATTTGTCTAGTCGCGGTCTTCGGATGGAGCGGTCCGTGGA
>VNJS01000277.1:0-10858 GCA_008042575.1 Drosophila watanabei
CTATACCACGACATGACGTGAAAAGACTTTTTCGCGGTCTGCCAAAGTTTTAATTAAAGTTAAAATATTTATTGGTATAAAATATTTATTCATTTGAACATTTATTTACTTGATGAAAATGCTGATACATAAGGATTTTAACCTATTTTCTTTAAAGCTCTTTAAACTTTAATAAAATTCTTGTTTTTATACTCTTGCAGTGTATATATATTCTTGATCAGCATCAACAGACAAGTCAGTCAGCCATGTCCTTCGGATTATACGCAAACTAGTCCTTTAGATTAGATTATAGATGATAGATTATAATTGATCCAATTGCAATCTGCAAGGGTATAGAAACTTCGGCGTGCCGACGGTAGCTTCCTATCTTGTTTTACTCTCAGATAAATAAAACGACAAGCTCAATATCTACAGTTGTTTTTGTTGAAATAATATAAAGGACTGTTGCTGAGTATTGTATGGTCGAGGCACTCGACAATGGGGCTTCTTTTTGTTTAAATTTGAATTAATCAATTATGCGTTTTCTGTTTAATAACATTTTCATCGCCCCAATTCGCTTTAAATATTAAGTACAAATGTATGCTCGTGTGTGCCATAATAGGCATACTTAATAAAATCCTTGCCTACTTCTAGCCCTCCGCTGTTCCGCAGTCATGATGCATTTGCTTATATGTCAAGGCATAAATATATAGAACGCAATTTATATATGCATCTAGTTAAAGTTTTTCCTCTCTTTGGTCATGCTGGAGGGAGGACGTGATGTGGAGGAAGGGCAAGATGGCACGTTCGGATGAAGCCTGCACTTGTCACGCCTTGTCTTCTTCTCTATGTACATGTACGTAGGTGTATGTAAGTGAGGGGTTATTTGCATGGCGGCGTGCGTGTGTGCGGTTTGGCCTCGTTGAAAATGCAAAACAAAAACACAAAAATGAGCAAGCGAGATAAATAAAAGGACAACAGAAAAAGGGAGAATAAGAAGACGATGCCCGTGGATTTTTAAGTCTGCCCCTAAGTGTCTGTGTTTGCGGGTGTTTATTTCGTACTATGGATTTGTCAACATAAGCTTTAATGTAGAAGCCAGAACTTGCTCATATCAGACTTAGTTGTACGGACTGCTTGAACCAATAGAGACAATGGACGTCGCTTGGCCATTTGGTGGTCTATAACTCATAAATAATATATCCGTTAATTTCCACAACCACAACGTACTTTCATAGCTTTCCAGTACAGGGTAAAATAGTTCGCCCAAGTGGCTAATAATTTTTCGCTACATTTTTGCAACAAGTGCTTTCACGTTCGGCTTTTCTCTATTTTCCGGTTGGACTCAAAGGTGGAGAATAAGCAACAGATGTAGTCGAGTTTTAAGCAAATTCTAGGGGGTACTTTTGTCTCCTTAATAATATATTACACTCCCTACATTAAGGGCCACACCACTTTCTTAATCGCAAAGGGTTAATGAACTCAATGCGCAGGATATCGCCACAGGCAATGTAAAACAAAGGGAAAGGGGAGAGAAAATCGAGTCATAAAAATGTTTGTGGTACGCGTTGTCCCACCGTTGCACTGATACATTTTCCAGGACTACAACAAGTGGAAACTTTTTCTTCTACGTGTAAACTGTAATAATCCGTATTCCATCAGGTTAGGGCATAAATAACTAGCCGCCTTTAGCGTTTGGCTGCACAAATGGAGCGCTTCAAGCCGACAGCGCCAGCTGTATCGAACACAAGCGGGTGTGCACGTGAGTGCATGGGTGTATGTCCTGTGGGTGTCAACAATTGCACAGATGGTCACACACAAACTAAGATGTTGGGCACGGAAGTAGCAGGAGTCGAATGGCTGCAGCTGCTGAGAGAGCCAGTAGTTGCCACACAACACACATAAAGCACAGTCCATGGAGGCAGAACTTTAAAAATTTCGGTGGGAGTGTTAGAGGAACAGGAACAGAACACCAGTACTTAAAATATAGCATATATATGTACATAAGCCGCATATACATATGTATATATAGAAAATTGTTGAACAAAGTGCGTATGATGAATATCTGCTTAACAGGTGGGGGAGTTGGTTGCACGAGAAGGGACGGGGCAAGCGCATTGATGGAAAGAAAAATTTGTGTCTTCATTAGTCATCTGTGAGCATGAAAACACTTTCAATGCTCCGTTGGAAAAGAAATTTTGTTGGTTTTAACAAGTCGAATATAGAAATATAAACCAGAAATACTTTTGACAATTTAAATTAGCAAGCATGCAATTGGAAAATATTATGAAGGTCTTCCGTAATCCGTGTAATACTTTGGTGGGGTTAATTAAATTATTCTCGGAACTACTTTTACTTTTCATCATAAAGATGTTGGCGGGTTTAGAAGCACAACTTTCACTGGAATCACAAGCACAAAGGGGACTTTAATTTTCTTTGACTCTTCCCAAAGTTTCGGGTATAAATGTATCACCAGGCTTCGGTATTGCCAAACAAGTGATGCAGGGTTTTAAACCGACTGGCGACGATGACGAAAACTCGGCAAGTCGGCACTGAAGAGGCGACCAGAAGAACGCGGTGGGTGAACGGCGAGACTGTTTACAAAGCGGCTACTGCCACACAACTGAAGCGACAGGATGCAGGCGCTGGCAATGCCAGGCGGCTGCGGAACGAATGGAAATGGAGCAGTCAAAACACGACTTCGGGTCCGAAAGTCTCTCGGGCGCGGGAGGAATTCGGGAGGAGCGGCTGCGGAGTGGGCCACGCGACGAGAGTCAAGGTGGGCAGATGGGGTGGGACTTTGGATTGGGAAAGTGAATTCGCCGGGAAGGGCGGTGGGGCTAGGATTGGGGTTGGTCGTGGGGAATTCGCCTCGACGGCTAACTAACCTACCACAAAAACTGACTCGAGAACTGGCAAATATAAAGATAAGAAAATAGCCAAATGAATTATTCAAACTCGCACAGAAACAGTCAAGCGTCACTCGTGCTGCTGGCGCCTGCGCCGGACCTCACACATATAGTATAGTGGCCCTAGGACCTCAGACCTAGTCTAGGGCATAGGCCTAAGCGAATCAACATTAAGCAGGAGTGCCACCCACACCCTCCGTCTGAGCCGCTATAAAAAAGACAAGAAGCGGTCCCACTTAGAAGTGGAAAGTGGCTGATGGGTTATAGGCGGTGTGGGGTTTGTGGTCGCTGATGCAACGGAGGAGAAATTTTTGTTCACTTTGCAGAGCACGAAAAACAAGAAGCAAAGCAAATTAAGGGTCGGGTATAAACATACATATACAAAAAACAGAAGTGTTGGTGACACTATAATTGAACAACAGCTTAACCGATTTAGCTAAAAATACCTTAAAACCAATAGTCCGCGCTTTTTTTAATATTTGGTCGATGTGGGAACTGGTTATACATTGAAACTGTTGTTAGTCCTCATCAATTCAATCGCCGCCAGAAACTGGTTGAGAGTTGCGATACTTTTAGAGCACCAAGTTATAGTATTTGTTGTTTCCGAATAGGTATTTAATAGTTTTTATTTCAACTAAAGCAATATTATGACGATTTGTTTGCAAACTGCTTTACCCTTGCAGATTTCCGACCCATTATCTTTATATATTCTTGATTAGCATCAACAGCAAAGTCGATCTAGCAGTGTCCATCTGTCCGTTCACCCAATTATACGCTTACTAGTCCCTCCGTTTTGAAGCTATCTGAATGAAGCTTAGCAGATAGTCTTCTATATAATCTCATTCGTATATAAGTCGGAACGAACCAGATCGGTCAACTATATTATATAGTTGCCTTAGGCTAAGCATTTTAAAATGATGGTGTCGTTCTCCTAATCGCGGAGCCCACCACACCGTACGGCTTCAGCCTATGGAAATCTATACGTAGTATTAAACGGCAGCCTCTCCAAAGATACCTATAAAAAGCAGACATCACATGGTGCAGGTCTGACTCTGAAATTTCAGTAGCTGGGGAAAACCTGGCTTTATTAAATGCTCCTTCCACGGAACCACTACCGATCCCACATGTGAGCCCAGAGGAAAAATCTCACCATATTCGAAAGCTACATCATAGTAAAGCGCCGTGACTTGATGGCATTGACACTAGAGTTGCTAAAGCTTTGTCTAGAAAGGGAATCCTGTTCATCTTTATTATTTTCAACTCCATGCAACGTATCTACCACTTCCCCTCCTCCAATTGCAATGGAAGTGTGCTGTGATATCGATGATACCATAGCCAGAAAAACCGGAGAACCTTGTCGAGTCATACAGACTGCTATCCACATACTCTAAAATATTCGAGAGCATTTTTTTTAGTAGAATCATGGGAGTAAGAAGTATGCAAGACGCCATCATCATGGGACCTCAGAGCATGTACACCGAGTTGTTTACCATATTCTTCTCTATATCAAGGAAGCATTTGACCGCGTATGGCATGATGGCCTGCTCTATAGAGCTCTTATAAGAGCTGAAGTCCACTCCCGCAGAGGCAAAGCAACAGAACTGCTCGTGCAGGCGTGCCATAGAAAGCGTCCTTGGTCCCGTTTTGTAAACTCTGTACATCGTGATCAGCCATAGCTTAGTGAACCGGGAACACTACTGGCCACCTACGCTGAAGACACGGCCTTCCTCGTTAGCTCCCCCAATCGAAATAAAGCATCGAGGATCACCCAGAAATTTCTAGACGACAAGAGGACCAACAGGTGGAACATCTCGGTGAACGGTCGCAACTTCAGTCAATAATCAAATCAGACGCAATAGCAGGATTTGACTCTGGACACGCGATTCGTCTGGAAGCAGCACACAACAAAGATAGCCATGCAAAACTCAAGAAGCTTCACTGGGTGCTGAAGTCAACTAGCAAGCTCAGCCTTGAGAACAAATTTCCACTGTTTAGTCAATCGTTGTTCCCTCGATGACTTAATGTATACAAATATGGGTCATTGCTTCTGACACCAATGTCATGAAGGTGCAACGTATCGGAAACCGAGCGCTGCGCTGGTTTCAAGTGCATCGGGAGCAAATAACTCGAGTCTCAAGCCGGTACAATGAACGCCTTGCAGCTCATACGAACCAACTAGCAGCATTTTTGGCCGAAGGCGACTTCCGGCAATCTTCTGACAAGAAAACGACACACTTCTCGGGTCCTTACATTGTAATCACTTATTTGTTGCTCACATGTCATGGATACTGTTGTATGTATGTCTGTTTGTTTTCATATCACTTGTTTCTCATCGTAAACAATGTTTAATAGCCGTTAAGTTGGTTGAACGAAGTAAATAAATTTATATGTTAAACTAAAAAATCAAGTTTTTTTTTAACAAATTTTGATTTGATATTTGTATAATAACAATAATGACAAATAAAAATAAATAATAAAACAAAATGCTTAAGCAGATGAACACGAGCCTACGACCCTATATAACACCCTTGTTCCCTATTTTACCATATATAACAAGTAAAAAATTAGTCAAGGCGGAAAGCAGAAATATGACAAATTAAGGCAAATGTTTCTAAAAACATGTTGAGCCGTTGGTACTGCCAATACAAATATACATGTTGCACGAGTTCAACTTAAGCAGAAACTTTATTGTTTATCGCCCAATTTAGATAAAAAGTGCAGTACAGTTCTAATTATTTGAAATAATCTTACTTTAACCAATACCAATATTAATTGTAATAGTTGCGGTTTTAAATGATTTTTGACAAACATGAATTACGTGCAACTGAAATGAATGTTATCACCAAATTTGGTAGCTCTAGCTCTAAGAGTCTCTAAGATCTGTTGACTGACAGATGGACAGACGAACATAGCTAAATAAAATCGGCTACACATATCGAAAACCTCATGTATGTTACAGACATTCTCTGTTGACAAGCAAGTATAGCAAGTATAACATAGTTTTTTTAATTGAAAGGAATCGGTTTCTAGCACCAAGATGCCAATTCAAAGGCTTCATCCGGAAGTTTCTCTGTTTTGAACGATAATTTTACCGAGAAGAATTACAATAAAATTTTTAAAATGCCTGATTCTAAGAATGGGGCAAATGCAGCACACCAATGCACAAAGAAAAATATCAGAATAAATAATGCAAACTTGGCAAGGGGTCCCCAAACTACATCCGTTAACTGCTTACACTTGGCAAGCTGTTCGAGTTGTTAGTGTTTCTTTTTCCTTTAATGCCAAAAAAAGAACATGTAATACTCGCTGTGTTTAACATGGTAAATGGTTAAACTGTATCATAAATAAAATCCGAACTATATACCTAGAATTTTACATCTTTTAGGATGCAATATGGCATTTTGTTGTGAAGGAGTTACTTTGATTAGACTTATTTAAGAAAACGGAAAATTCGTCTTCTCGACAAAATAAAAAAAATATTTTAAAGCAAGAAAGAAAGCTAACTTCGGCACACCAAGGCTGCATTTTTATACCCTTGCAGGGTATTATAATTTTAGTCAGAAAATTGCAACGCAGTGAAGGAAACGTTTCCGACCCTATAAAATACATATATTCTTGATCAGCATCACTAGCCGAGTCGATCTAGCCATGTCCGTCTGTCCGATTATACGCAAACTAGTCTCTCAGTTTTAAAGCTATCTGATTGATAGCTATCATATATCTGCCATAGGAACGGTCCGAAAATTCTTAGAAAAAAATTATAACTTCACTATGGCATCCACTATATCCGATTTTTATGAAATTAACCGAGAGTTGATCCAGATATCTTAAAAAACAGTGAAGTTATAATTTGTTTTCTACAAATTTACGGATCGTTTGTATGGCAGCAGATCTGGCCCGTTCCGACTTATGTACGAGGGAGAGTATATAAAAGACTATCTGCAAAGTATCATTCAGATAGCTTCAAAACGGAGGAACTAGTTTGCGTAGAAACGGACGGACATGGCTAGATCGACTCGGCTGTTGATTCTGGTATAGAATATAAGTTAAGAACCAACTCCCGGCTTAGGCTGAGCAGGCCAATTCTTATTCCCCTTATTAATATTAATCATTTTATTTTATTATTATTATTACACTTTTCTGTCATGCATGGTCCACCTTATTGGCCCTAGGCTGAGCCAGCACATTGTACCATTCCGAGCCGTAGCTCCTTTTCATTGGCTGACAGCGATCGTATGACTTCTGCAAAATGTGCGAGGTCAGCGGTCTGCCACGGGCATCCGGCTATGCATGAGCTTTTGTTAATTCTTAAGTTTTAGTTTTAATTTGGATTTGAAATAAAGAGCACTAGCTCGATTATAAAACTCCGGCTTTAGCCGTTACATTTATTCTGCTTTTTGAATTTGGTTATCGTGCCTTAAGGGCCGTAACAACAGAGATAAGTATCTCCCACCGTAAACTTCGGAAGAAGAAGGAAAGTCGAAGCTACCACCCGACTCTCCAGTGGCTGCCATTCTTGGTGGTCACCACCACCCAACCGGCGACAGCAACCTACTGCCGGCTCTACACCTGTCACGGAGGCACCGCCAGCCGGGCCATACAATTAAATAATTTATACAAACTTTATAGGGTCTGAGATGACTCCTTCACTGCGTTGCAAGCTTCTGACTGAAATTATAATATTTTGCAAGGGTATAAAAATATGAAGGTTATGCATTTATTATACAAATAAAACTTTAGGTTAAATTTAAACAAATGTATAAAACTTTAATAAAAACAAACCAAATATTTGTTTGCTGCCAATTTGGAATTTTGAGAACATAACCCCTTATTTTGTTCGGAATCCATGTTTCCCTGAACACGATAATTTCTAGGAACGTAAACCCCCATGTTAAACGAGCGCAAGTGTATTGAAAAATAAAGTATTTACACGATTTTTGATGAAAATTAGCAAAAAACCATGTTTTATTCGTCAATTTTGCAGTATATAAAACAACTGACTGACCTTATTTACTACCTACAATTGACACACATAATCTGAACGTGCCCTTTAAACTACTAAACTACTACTAACTAAACTATAAACTAAAAAAGTAATTTATCTTAATAAACAGTTGAAAAAAAGTGATTCAAGAAAAAAGTGTCATTTCTTCTTAACGCTATAAACTTATTCATGGAATCGAATATCGAAAAATCCTCTAGACAACATACTCTAAATGCGATTATTTTTTATAAACTCCAAACAGTTGCTGGTTCTCCTAGCTTTACATACAAATTTTTTAATATATTTATCTTGATAACGGCAAAGTTATAACTTTTTTTTATGCTTTATTCAAAATAACAGTAAAACTGAACGAATGATTTGTTTAAAGCCAGAGATGAATAAATAGATCACCTAGTCTGTTGATCGGCTGATCGAGCAGTTTTGCCGATCTCACTGTTTCTCTCAGTTGATCAGCGGGAGCATAACTGGAGAACTGCTAGATTTTGACTGCAAGGCAATCTAGTTGGGTCATAAGCCCTGGAAAAATATACGGCTCCATCTTTCCGACATACCAAAAGAGTGATTCAGTGTTTTTAATTAAAAAGAGGTAGCTTAGCTACTCAACAAGTCAGTGCTCCCTTATCACCACGGATTGACTTATAATAATAATTTGTAGACGGATTACAGGTACGTAAAAAAGGACACCAATTGTATAAACGCACCTGTACACTCTTCATTGCAGGGCCGCACAGTTGGAAGGCTTTTTGGGGTGTTTGCCGGGTGTTTGCCCCTGGAAGAAGAACGACATCTGAACAAACTAATGGCTACGATGGTCATCCAGAAACCAAAAGCTATAATATGAGTCATATCAGAGTTTAAGAAATTAATTTTGTATCTATTTTATTTTTAATTATTATAGTTGGTATATGTGGCTGTTCTTCTGCGCTGATCGTGTTGCGGATATATTTTCTGACCATTCAAAAATAGCGAGTTTTGATTCGGCCGCATGGCATATATTTTGCATGCCACAGATCAAGGAGCAGATAAAAAAATAAAATCTTCTTTTAAGATTTTGTGCATTCTTAAATTAAAATTAAAGACCAAACATTTTAATATAAGTCTTCAAATTCTGGAATTAATAGATTTTAAGCTTCATTTGAAAGTAAAAAAACTTAAAAAAATTAAGAACAAAAATATCTCAAAAGAAGACCAAAATATTCTACTTTTGTAACCAAAAGTCTTGGAAAATGAACAAAAGTATTGAACTTTTTTATCAGTGTTGGCAATATTTGTTAAAGCTTTTCTCAGGTCTTCACTGGCGAACTTAAAAACAGCTTTTAGCCAGTTGCGCCTTGGTATTAGAAAAATGTAACTATAAATTTTGTTTGTTCAATATACATTACCTCAAAAAATATACAAAAACAAGAAAGGCAGCTAACTTCGGAACGCCGAAGTTGGTATACCCTTGCAGATTCCAATTGTATGAAATATAGTCTATCCCAATATAATATAATATAATATGAACTACTTTCATATTCATACAATTTTTAGTTTTACAT
Source organism: Drosophila watanabei (assembly GCA_008042575.1). Classification (NCBI taxonomy): domain Eukaryota; kingdom Metazoa; phylum Arthropoda; class Insecta; order Diptera; family Drosophilidae; genus Drosophila; species Drosophila watanabei. Next base: position 9,432 of record VNJS01000277.1, read on the forward strand.
TTTTGTTACATTTATTTTACATTTTTACATGTAAAGTAAAATATATTATTTTTCCCCACATTTACCGTTTGTTTGTATGGCAGCTATATGATATAGTCTTCTGATTCTTATGAAATTTACAACAAAATTCTAAAACAAATATAAAATACTATTATTTCAAAGAAGAAATTATGTTGAAAACTGACAAAGCTATAATTTGTTTTCTAAAAATTTCCCGACCGTTCCTATGACAGCTATATGATATAGTAGTCCGATTTTTATAAAATTAAATCTGAAGCAATATATAATGCTCATAACCGAGAGTTGATCAAGATATGTTAAAAAACAGTGAAGTTATAATTTTCTTTTATAAATTTACGGATCGTTTGTATGGCAGCTATATGATATAGTCGTCCGATCTGGCCCGTTTCGACATATGTACGAGTGGGAGTATATAGAAGACTATCTGCAAAGTTTCATTCAGATAGCTTCAAAACTGAGGGACTAGTTTGCGTAGAAACGGACGGACAGACGGACATGGCTAGATCGACTCGGCTGTTGATGCTGATCAAGAATATATATACTTTATAGGGTCGGAGATGACTCCTTCCCTGCGTTGCAAACTTCTGACTGAAATTATAATACCCTGCAAGGGTATAAAAAAGTGAGAGTCTCGGCTAAAGGTTGAAAAATTCGTCGTTACTGTTATAGTATAACATCTAAGTTCCCAACGTATAGCCGAGCCGATACAATTTGTTTTTGAATTACCAGGGCTACAACATAGAAGAATTTGTGGCAAAAGTAAGTTCCGAAAAAGCAATATAGCTGGTGAACCTGAGGTACCACTTGATGACTTTCCATATTGAAGAAAAAAGATGAGGGTTTTATTTAAGCCTAAAACCAGCTCTGGTGCATGTAACGTTTTCGTGATATTAGGCTTAAACAAGAAAGGAAGCTAACTTCGGCACGCCAAAGTTTGTATACCCTTGCAGATTCCAATTGTATCAATTCTAATCTATCCCAAAATAATATAATATGAATTACTTTCATATTCATACAATTTTACATTTTTACATTTTTTACAGTTTTACATTTTTTACAGTTTTACATTTTTTTACCGATCGTTTGTATGGCAGCTATTTGATATAGCCGTCCGATCTGGCCCGTTCCGACTTATGTCCGAGTGAGAGCATATAGAAGACTATCTGCAAAGTTTCATTCAGATAGCTTCAAAACTGAGGGACTAGTTTGCGTAGAAACGGACGGACAGACGGACATGGCTAGATCGACTCGGCTGTTGATGCTGATCAAGAATATATATACTTTATAGGGTCGGAGATGACTCCTTCACTGCGTTGCAAACTTCTGACTGAAATTATAATACCCTGCAAGGGTATAAAAAGTGCCAAAAAAGGGCATTTTTTTCATACTTTGACCGCGATTTTCTC
>VNJS01000279.1:0-17877 GCA_008042575.1 Drosophila watanabei
TAGTGTCAGACCTGTCAACTGACGCATTTATTGCCGCACTGAAACGCCTAATAGCAAGGCGCGGACTTCCCTCTGACATATTTTGCGACAACGCTACAAATTTCGTGGGAGCCAACAACAAGTTAGAAGCACTAAAGGTGTTTCTGTTTAAAGATGAGACAACTCGCATTATTTCTAATTTTTGTCGAAATGAATTTATAAACTTTTATTTTATACCTCCCAGGGCACCCCACTTTGGTGGCTTATGGGAAGCAGCCGTCAAAAGCGTCAAGGGACTGCTGAACCGCACCCTGGCCAACACCCGTCTGACCTTCGAGGAGCTTACCACCGTCACTGCTGAAGTGGAGGCTATACTCAATTCGCGGCCTCTCTCACCACTTTCGACGGACCCGAACGATCTGGCTGCTCTAACGCCAGGTCACTTCCTTGTGGGTGATGCCCTTCGATCACTTCCTGAGCCTTCAGTCGAGGATTCAAAGGTGGACCACCTGGAGCGCTGGCAAAGGGTTAGCGCCATCAAGCAATATCTTTGGCGTCGCTGGTCGCACGAGTACATCAACGAGCTTCAAGTGCGTACCAACTGGACCCAGGCATCTTTGAATCTCTCAGTGGGAGATATGGTCATCATTCATGAAAATAATTTGCCGCCGCAACGCTGGCTGTTGGGGCGCATCGAAGCAGCCATACCAGGCAAGGATCAACCGCCAAGGGAGTCTACCGACGTTCCATACATAAACTCGCTTTACTACCTGTCTCTTGAAAGCCCCTTCAGACTTTCAATGGGGCCAGGATGTTGGGTCAAAACCCAATTGTATTAAAATCAGCCAAAACACAACCCACACTAACGTTGTTAAATGACATTTGAGTGCGACTGCAGCTGATCTCTCTGGCTCTGGGAGAGAGGTTTTTTATCATTACAACTGCACTTGGCTCTGGGCACTCTTGGCGACATCAAGCAAAACCTAATCACGGAATATAATTTAATGTCACCTCCTATTAATTAATTAAATAAATCAAGAAAGGCCTTGAATAAACACTGAGGTTTGTGGGATGGAAATGTTTGCACTATGTAGTATAATTTTATTGATTTGTGCTGCTTCTTTGTTAACATTTACTGAAGTGGGGAATATTTCGTTGTTTTTATGTGTGAGAGTCTCATATTGTTCCCAGTTGGCTTTTTTTAATATAAAAAATGGTTTCCTGAATTTGTTTCTTTTGTTTGGAGGGAATAGTGAGATAACTATTGGAAAATGGTCGCTGCGGGGAAGATCATTAAGTATTTCCCATTTGGAGTGTGGGGCTAATGATGCAGAGCATAGTAAAAGGTCGAGATGTGTGTATGTATTGTGTGTTGAAAAGTGTGTGGGGGAGTTGTCGTTTAGTAAGATTAGCTAAGAGTGTATGAATTTTTGTATTGTTTTGCCTAAAGAATTTGTTTTCGGGGAGCCATCCATTAAAGTCTCCTATAATTAGTGAGTTCATGTACAAAGTGTCTTCAAGCATTTGGTTTGTAATGGTTCTGTTTGGGGCAATGTATACTGTCTTTATGTGTATGTTTTGCTTAGATTTTATGTGTATCGCTAGGGCTTCGATGTCGTTTGAAATGTTAACTATAGAATATTGAATTGATTTGTGTACTAAGAGCGCTACGCCGCCAAATCTGTTGGTGGCTATGTTAGATAATAGTGTGTAATTTATTGGAGTTTGTATATTGTTAGCGTATTGTATATGTGTTTCTTGAAGTGCGACGAAATGTGGAGAGTATTTTTTTGTTGTGTACCCTTGAATATAATTAGTGTCATTTTAAGTGTATACTTAGAGTAAGGGCTTTTAAACCAATTCGCTGTCGCTCTTATTTGTACGTTCGTTTTTGTTAGTGGGTTTGGCTTTTGATTTGGCTGGCTTAAAGTTAGTACAGAGAGGGTTTGACTTATCTTTAGGGAAGATTTTAAGTTTAAGGTCCTTTGTGAGTTGTGATCCGTATGCTGTTGTTGTTCTGGTGGGGTTGGCGTTGTCAGTTTCCATGGCTTCGGTGTAGTCTTGGTCGTGAAGGTTATGATTTTGGAGAGATTCTTTCGGTGGCAGTGCTTTGATTGATGAAGTTGAGGTTGTAGGTGAGTTTGATTGGTTGTGCCCATAGGGTTTGGGTGTAATTTGTACATTTAAGGATGGTTTCTTTGTTGATGTGTTTGTATTTGGAGATTGAGTTCCCCTGAGTGTGTTTGCGTATGAATTTCTTGTTTTGTATCCGTGTCGCTCAAAGTATATTCCTAGAGCTGTTTTTGAATGTAGGGCATTTGCGATCCAAGCGGCTGTGCTGAGAGTCGAGTTCAGGATTGTTTTTGCAATTAAGGCATTTTTTTTTTTTTGTTTTCGCAGAGTTCTCCTTCGTTGGTGTGTTTTTCTCCCGAACAGTTTAAGCATTTCTCTGTGCTCTTGCATATGGGCGCAGGGTGTCCGTAGCGGAGGTACTTTCTACAGCGTAGTGAAAAAGGAGTGTAGTTGCGTACTCGAACAGTTTCGTAGCCAACTCGCAATATTTCAGGGAGTTGAAGTTATGAGTCTGGTTTCTGTAAGGGAGTTGCTGTCGTTTGTATTTTGTCGCTTCATGATTTTTTTGACTTCAATTACTTTCAGTGGTTTCAATTCTTTGAAGATTGTTTCTTCGTCTATGTATCTAAGGTCGTTACAGTAGATAACGCCCTTTGAAAGATGTAGTGTTTTGTGTTCGGTTGATGTTACTTCCATATCTGCGATGCTGGTAAGCTTGAGAAGTTTTGTGGCTTGTATGTTGTTTTTGGTTTTTATCAACAGTCTGTTTCAAATTTTTTTACGGATTCAACTCTTCCTCCGCAGGTGAAATCAACGGTTTTTTTCGATGATGAAAGGTGAAACGGATTTAAATAAGATTCCATTATTGCTTTTAATAACAATAAAGTTGGGTTCTCCTAGTTGATATGATCTCGTGGTGTGTTTTGCTATATCTGGTGGCTCGTGCATGGTTGCTTGTAAAGGACTTGCGCCCGAGGTAAAAGAATTGGTGTGTTTTTGTTGTTGTCTTTTTTTGTTTCGTTTTGTGGTTGATATTTGTTTACTGATAAGCTTTATAGGTTTTTTTTTTTTGCATACGCAGGATCGGAGCTGTGGTAATACGACTTGTGGAGGTTGAAGTGGTACTGCAGTGGCCATGTATTTCCCTGTGGGAACTGCAAGCGCGGCACTTTGCCCGCGGAGCTCACCTTACAATTTCAGGCGGCTATATTTCTTTATATATATATAAATATTGGCAATAAAATTGTGCTCACGTGTGAACAATTAGTTTTAGGTATATTTTTTCGCCATATCGCCATTCAAAGTAAAAAATGGTTGTAAGGAAACGAGTTTTCCTTCAGATGAAAGTCTTAACATATAGTTTTTGCACAGATAGATTTTAAGCAATTGTTCATTTTTGAGATAATTGCACCATTCAAGTGATTCGCACGGGACAGAAAACGGAAGTGACTTTAGAGGTCGACCGATTTAAACACCAATTTCTACAAATCCTAAGGCAATATTTTAATGTAACTAATTTTAACTTTTTTCACAAATGCCTCCTAAAAATGGCTATGCGATTTTCCAAAAATTCGAACGGGACAGCGTGCATGAGATATTTTTTATCCTCATACTTTGTGTGTAGTTTGTATACCTTGCAGAGTATTGTTGTATATTGCATCGCAGTAAAGGGGTCATCTCCAATCTATAAAGTAAATATGATCTTGATCAGCATCAATAGCCGAGTCGATCTAGCCATGTCCGTCCGTTTCTACGCAAGCTAGCCCCTCAGTTTTTAGCTATTTAAATGAAACTTTGCAGATAGTTCGCCATCCGTTAAACTAACCGTGCATAAGGTTTTGCGTTCACAAATTTCTCATTTTGTTCTCCATCCAGTTATACATTCAAATCTAACCGGAGTTTTTTGCTGATAGTTTACCGATGGTTTTCCGGTGCAACTCTGAATTCGTCTTCATCTCGGTACCATTCACTAGGAATATGTAAACAATGATGGCCCGGAACAATTGAAATATGGAGGACGCCGAAAAAACAGGTTTTAATTGCACAAGTTGTTTAAATTTTTCGTTAATAATTGTTTTTGATTTTACAGTTGATTCCAGAACCGCCGGAGGGAGGCTCAGGTGGACCGAGTACCTGAAGCTCCTGCTAATTGATATATGGCCGGAGAACATAGAGCAGTTAAGGGGGAGTAGAAAAAACTCCCATGTATATATGGAAATGGCCCAGTCCATGATGGAGGCTGGGGACGTTATATCATGGAAGGGAGTCAGGACAAAATTAAAGAACCTGACGGAGAAGTATAAGTAAGTTTAAATTCAATCAGATATTTTTAATTTAATTCACCAAATTATTATTCATTGCAGGCTGGAGAAAGATAAAATGAGACCAAGTGGGGCTCCATCAGCTTGATAGCACTTCAATTCACTGCACGGCTTTCTGGGCTCGTTCCATCCACGCGTTGGAGCAAAATGCAGTGAACAACGAGAGTATGTTGATCAGACACTGTTCATTTTCAGCAGATTCAAAGGAATACTTTTCTGAGGTCGCGGTTTTTGACCCCAAAGATGGGTCAAAACTTAGCAAAAGTCATCTTTCCTCCAGTCTACCTCGATATTTTTTTCAAAATGGCTGAGAGCCAAAAATAGTTTAAATACAGCTATTGGAAATATTAAAAGAAAAGAGAAATTAGAATATTGTTATATTAGGTATTCTTAAAATAATTAGAAAATAAAAAAAGCACTTATGAAATAATATGAAAAGAAGGCATTTTTTATTATTAAATAGGTTTTTGTTACCATTCATGTAAAATTATGTAATTGCTGATTTTATTTTTTCAGCAGGTTCATATATTTGTTCGATTTGGCTGTTTTCTTAGCTCACTTGCATCCAGTTGCCAATTCTCTTTAATGGCGCTGTTCTGATCATTTAAAATGCTATGCAAAAGGCAAAAGGCAGTCCCTTTCCAATAAATCGAAATCTGACATTTAAATGGCCAAATGCATTTTCTACAACTCGCCTAGCTTTGGACAAGTTGTAATTAAAAGTTCGCTGTTCCAAGTAGGCGGTCATAGAGAATGGGTATGGCTTCATCAGCGTTTGGGAAAATCGGAAAGCCGAGTCTCCAACAAGCAGCAACTGGACTGGTACGCCACAGAATTTCCTTCGTTTCTTCCTGAATGAATGGAGTCGACTCTATTTTCCTGGCCAGGCTTGACTTTTGAAATATTACAGAGTCGTTACGTCGTCCTGCAGAGCCGTTATTGACATAAGTAAATCTGTATCTGTAGTTAAAATAAATGGATCAAAATAAAACATAGTTTAATACCTAAAGCGAAAGTCTCTTGCCTGTAATCCACGAGAGCGAATAGTACTATTGATTACCAACCTATGTAGTTGTGGTGATCAATTGCGCCTGTCGCTAACGGTTTTATTTCAATATGACACCCATCTAGAATATATATTAATATATTGTTATCAGCTTGATTTTATTTATTGATTTTAATTCTTACCAATTGCTCCTAGACACTGGGGAAATCCTATTTGTTGGAACCCCTTGACATACTCGTCAACTTTTTGGGAGAGCCCGGCAAAATTCTTGGAGAATTTTGCACAGAGTGTTTGGAGCAACAACGAATAGCCCTCCAACGACAGGATACTCAAAGGATGGTCCCAAGGTGTACAAAGCGATAGCAATCCTCTTTTCAAGTGTAATTGCATTTCGTCAATTGGAATCCTTTTTTCGCAATACTCACAATCGGTCTACCAAAAACAAAAAGGTAGGCTTCTTCATCCGAAAAATCTCTTTAAAAAACTGCTCGTTGTTTTCTGGAACATCCTTTTTCCAAAATGTCCCGAATCGCTTCTATTTAACATAAAAAGACTGGTTAAGCTTGACCTTAAATAAAATTTAAGAGTACCTACCACAGTCCACAGTCTCCGTGGCACTTGCATTTTTCCAAAAAGAAAAATTTTCATTTCGACGTCATCGTTAGATTTTATTGACATTAAAATCTGCAGCAACGACAGGTTTTGGTTGCTGTATAACAGCTATCTGCTGTATAACAGCTATCTGCTGTATAACAGCTATCTGCTGTATAACAGCTATCTAAATGTTCCATTTTTAATCCGCAGAAGTTAATTTTCCAAACTTTGTTTACGTTTTGAATAAGCCACAGCTGCTAACTAGCTGTCATCGGATGGAGAAATGGATGGTAGAATGGATGTAGCTCTGTGGGAATCGAAGTTTCAAATTTGCCGAAAATGGATGGACTCTATGGGAAGACAGTATAAATTGCTAATTCGAACCGATTTTCAGAAAATCCTTAATCTTTCATCTTCAATTTTGAAAGAAGGTCACCAAAGAGGGACCTCAGGTTCATTAGCTATAATGCTTTATCTTTATCAGCGGCAATGCTAGCCTAAAGCAGCCTTCAGACATCAACGAAACCCCGCTGTCTCAAAAAACCACCCCCAATTGTGACTTATCAGATTTATAGATAAAATTATTCACCAATCGAAATATTCCATCAAATGCCACCCAGATAATTTTGTTTCGATCCTGTCTTCAGACTTATATTCGTACAGAGCCGTAACGAAAATCGTTTACATAAAAAAAGGTTCACTTTCATACCTGTCAACTTAAAGACGAAAGATCCTACAGAATTGTTACCCGAGGTGTACATCACACCATCTCGGACGAGGACATTAAGGAAAGCCTTAGCGATCTTGGCCATATTGTTCGCCTTATCAATAGACCCAGAAGTAGTTTCAATAAAACTCAGCTTATTAACCTAGTCTTTGTTGATTAGAGCCGGCTGCCAACAATAAAGAAATTCAAGAGCTCAAGACGCTCTGTCACCAACGGATTTGAGTCAAACTTTCATACCAAAAGAATGATATCGTGCAATTTCATTCATGATAATCTTTTAATCATACAAAAAATAACGACCATAAGGATGTTAATTGTGTTAGATGTGGTCAACAACACCCCATTAAGGGTCCCAGCGAGAAGTCCATCCAGTTAAATACTTCAACTGTGGCGGTAATCATACAGCAAGTTACAAAGACTGTATAGTTTATCAGCAGATAGTGAGTCGGCGCAGAAGTCCTACATCCCATCGTAGCCCCCCTCAACAATAACTACTGGCACTAACTGCATGATGAGGCGTAGCGCCTATGCTTTCACACAGGTACGCCAATACAAGAGGCAAGCCCACAGGAATAGTCAAGCCAACAGCAGCAGCAAGGCTTTCCTCCACTAGGAAGTAAGAACAGGAAGAGAACCAGCAAAATCAACGAAGGGAACTGAATCGAAAGCCGCAGCAACCACCACAGGACACAAACCCGAGGTCAGAGCAACATCCAGGAACACAAGAACAGCAACAGTCTCTCCAGCTAAATTTATGCCAGAAATAGCGAAATCTTCAGATCAATCAGCAATGGCGAAAATAAGAGTAAATGCTTATGAAATCTTATGAAAAAATGTCAATGCTCATAGCTCAGCTAGAAAAGATGTTCCAGATGATGCAGTCAATGATGACGCGTAACAGGACTCTTATCATAAAACGCACCAGGAACTCCTCAACCTATATCTGGACGTCTCCCAGTTTATTTACCCCAACCATGAGTCAAATTGGACTTAAAATTAGTGTGTGGAATGCCGACGAACTGGCTAACAAGGCGCTGGAGCTAGAGCTTTTTTCAAAAACATCACATTGATATTATGTTGGTCAGCGAAACACACTTCTGCTCTCGGTCATACTACAAGCTACACGGATATGACATTCACCTATCTAACCATCCGTCGACGCCGTAGGGTCTCTGCTGTTCTTGTAAGTTAGTTATTATTATTATTATTTTTCGCACCTTCCGCCGAACCGACCGAGAACGCACAAACGCGTTTTAGATAGTCGCGTGAGAAAGTTAAGGAAATTTTTATGTCACTAATGTGCTGCATTACAAGGTACCTATACAAGCAATACAGTTTTAAGTCTAAAAAAACTATCACTCCCATCACATAAAACCCTAAAGGGTTCATGCACTTCAAACTCCCTCCTACAGTGACCAATAACTAAGGGGATATAGGCTCTAAATGTTAGTCTAGGTACGTAAAAATTGAGCTTACCTAGCAGATATGGGCTCTCCACGTCCCCGTGAATAAGCTGATGTAGAAAGACGACGCCAGGCATTGTTCAACGGTTAGCTAGGGAAGGAAGGTTAATTAATAAAAGTCTACAAAATTAAGACGGTAATTTTGAGTCGGCATCGCAGGTTAAGCCTTGTAGGGCGTAAAGCAAAAAGTTTTTTTTTTGCAAGTCCTAATGCGGTTAATATGAACTCCAAATCTAGAACTATCGAAGTAATAAGTCTTTTAGTTACATAACGAGAATCGAATTATTTGGACCACCTTTTTATAAATACAAGCACACCTCTGGCTTTATTAAATATGCTCAGAGAATGAAAGTTTAGTATCAAGACGGACTCCCAAATCATCGACAGGATTGGAGACGAAGAAGAGATTTAGTAAGCGATTAAAAGAATTATAAACATGGTTAAATTAAAACAGGGACAAGTCAAGCATACCGTCAATTAGGTCGTGCTGAGCCGTAGTCTGGAGGACATTTGACACACCATTTGATGACTAACGCGCTCCAGGAATATTAAAATCTCCTAAAGTCACAAGTTGGTCACGATCTGAGGAGGAACATAAGAACATGTCATTTATATAAAACAGCCTGGAAAATATAGTTTTCCGCAGATGAATTCACCATCTGTAAAATCATCTGAGACAACCAGTTCAGAGATCTGGGAGGAGTCCACGGCAATTAAAACTCCACCTCCTCGTTGGAAAAGACGGTCCAATCTATAAATTGTGTACTTACCAGGATACATTTCGGAGCTGAAGTAGGGTGAATTTTAAATTTAAACTTCGCAAGCTTAATATTTCGGGGTAATTTATTTTTTCTTAAGTAGGCAGGAGTCTTAATGACTTGTGGGCAAAATTTCAATGTCAATATCTTTATCAATAATATATTTTCGCTTGTGTTTACAGGACGACCAAGAGTGCATTCTTTGATTTTTGCAATGTCAGATTTAATTGACATAGCAGAGAAGTGCCATCAAATTTTGTTTGCTGAATAAAATTTTGGCTGCGGAAACCTTGAGGATGTTACAGAAGGCTTTTGGCGATTCTACTATGTCGCAGAAAAATGTTTGTAAGTGGTACAAAAACTTCAAAGAGGGTTGGGAACGTTTTGATGACTTGGAGCGCTCCGGACGACCATCGACGACCATCGACGACAACCGATGACGAACACGCTAATGAAGTGAAGAATGCTCAAACAACTGTTACCTTACTGATATGATCGGAATATCAGAAGGATGTGTGAAAACCATTTTGAAAGACAGTTTGGTCCTACGAAAAGTCAAATCTCGTTTGGTACCGAAAACACTCAATTTCTTGAAAAAAAGTCGTCGCGTTGAAGTGTGTGAAACATTGCTTTTTGATTATTAGGACAAGCTCAAATGCATTATTAAGGGAGATGAGACTTGGATTTATGCATACGACCCTGAAACAACAGACCAATCGAGCGAATATCGTGCGAATGCGAGGCCAGACCAAAAAGAGCACGTCAGTCGTTCAAAAATTAAGGTCATGATGACGGTTTTTGTTTTATTTCCGTGTAGTGGTGCACTATAAATTCCTTCCACCTCACCAAATTGTGAATAAGGAATATATATATAGGAACATTATTTAAGCGTTATGCGTCGTTTGCGTGAAGCAATTCGTCTAAATAAACCAGAATTATGGGCCAACAACTTTTGGCTTTTGACCATTTCGCCAAAAATTTCACACCTATCGTCGCACAGTAGTGCCTTTTCACATTTTAGGTTGCAAAAATCATAACTTTTGAACCAAATAAGATATTCAAATAATTTAAACGACGAATGGCACGTAATTGTTGTAAAGTTTACATATGTATTGGATAATGTGCCACGCCCACCCATTCGCCTTTTTATAGGGTATCAAAGTAGAAAAATAGATTTTTTTCAATTTTAAAAAAATATTTTTTATTTAATTTTTTACCTTTATTTTTATGTATTTGCTTAAAAAAAAATATTTTGAATGCAAAAAAAATATCTTAATTTTTTTTTTAAATAATTTTTGGCTGACCCTAAAAAAAAATTGTTTTGCCTTTTTTGTATTAGTATTATTAAAAAACCAATGTAAGGGAAAGATTTATCATTCAATACAAAAAAAAAAAAAAAAAAAAAACAAACAAATTCAAAATTTTAACCCTAATAAGCGTTTTTGCGCTTAAGTAATACCAGATTTTTTGGTATTTTTGTATATTTTACCCCTGAGTTGCTTTGGTTTATGCCGTTGCATTTCCGCAGACGCAGCGTGACGCAGCCGATGAAAGTTGATTTTGGTCCAAAAAATATCCACAAAAGTCGTAGTTATAGTGTACTCGGTGGCTTTCATCGGCTTCAGAAGATATAGACTACTTTAGTCAGAAAAAAGTGAAAAAAAAATGGACACCTGGAAGGTAGCGATTTACCTGTGCAAGCCCAAACCCAAGTGTCGTTTTTTTCAGCTTATTTCATAGGTAATGAATGTATCTATCGTTTAAAGAAAAAAACATGACGAGAGGTAATCAACTAATTTTAATTTTTTTCTCCTATGATGCCAAAATGAAAATATTTTTCAACTTTGAATGCTCATATCATCTACAAAAAAAAATCCTAAAATTAATTTTATTGTAGATTCTTAATCCTTGCGAAATTCTCTGTCGATTAAGTATGGTTAAAATCGTTTTTGCGACATCGACTTTTTTGATTTTTGCAATGGCTTTTGTTCTAGAGGCGCTACTGTTCGTCGTTCCGCATCCACCGTATTCTTCTGATTTGGCTCCGTGTGACTTCTGGCTGTTCTCAAAACTAAAAAGAACACTCCGGGGAACGAGATTCGAGTCAATAGTGGATATAATAGCCGAATCAAAGAAGATGCTGATGGCTATACCGCAAAAGGACTTTTTGGCATGTTTCGAGGACATGAAAAATCGTTGGCATAAGGGCATCTTATCGGGAGGGGTTACTTTGAGGGGGGCGACATTGATTTTGAAGAATAAATAAATATTTTTTATGTTACAAACAAATTCACCTTTCTTTTTGCCAACAGTAGTATCTTTCAGTAAACACAATTACCTGGGATGCGAAGAAAAAACTGTCAGAGTACAATTTCGAGAGCTTGATGTGTACGCCTGTAGTATAGGAAAGTAGCAGGAAAGTGGTTAGTTTTTAGCAGCTAAAGATTTTGAAGTCGAAATTTGGTTTGTGCCGGCTTTCGGAGTTGTACTCCCACTGGATGTTTTTCCTTTTTTTTTTAGCCGTGTACTTCATAACTACAACGTACTCGGGCCAGAAGTCACCATCAAAAATTGTGCCAAAGTACTTGAGCGCAACAACAAAATGATTAAATAAGATGAGATGTCCCTGGCATTAAAAAATTTAAACCTTTCCTCCTATACATTATCAGCTTTGGTTTTGCCGTGTATATAGGCGAGTACATCATTAGATTCGTTATCAAGGGAAAGCCACGAAAAAATTATTTTTATAATGGTGGAACAGACGTAAGGGACTTTGGTAAAACCGTGTTAGCAACAACCGCCGGTAGTCTGAGCCTTGTTTGACCCTGGGTATTTTTTATTATGGAAGTCTATGGTGTCTGGGGTTGCAACACCGCAGCGGACTCGATAGACTCAACTGATATTACTGGCGGAGCTGTCGTCAATTCAACCCCGGAACATTCGGTTACCGATTCTACTACTGTAACCGATCGCAAAACCATTGGAGAAAATTGACCATAAGTTCTTTAAAACCTTTCCTTCACAATCTCACGACAGGCCTGGCAACTATAATGTATACCGAATTAATCGGAAACTACAACCGCGATTTTATTGTCAGCCTTGAATGGCACCGACAATATCTGTCGACATTTCACAAACCTTTGACCACTATGCGGGAGATCCGTTAATATGGTGAGCGGAGGAGTTAGAGGGAGAGAGCACGAGCGAAAGAAAGAGAGTTGAAGAGTTAGGAACTGCTTAGCTGTTAACTGCACAGAGTATATATATTTGCACCACTTGGGGTCACAAATCCATGGGACCCATTGTGGTTGTAAGCTGTAAAATAGTAAATATGTTTACATGCTATTTATTTAAATTCGCATAAAGTCAGTTGGTTGTCATTGTAGTAATGTAATTGGTGCGCAGATTATTTTGTTTTCCTGGTGGTTGTGGCTTTTTAAATCATCTTGGAGATAAAATCGAGACCCGCAGGATTTGCTGCACTTTGCACGACCATTACAATTTGGAATAGAAGTTTCATTCAGATATCTTAAAAACTGAGGGACTAGTTTGCGTAGAAACGGACAGATCGTTTGTATGACAGCTATATGATATAGTCGTCCAATTCTTATGAAATTTACAACAAAATTCTAAAAAAATATGAAATAATAAATTCTTAAAGTAGAAGAAATTATGTTGAAAACTGACAAAGCTATAATTTTTTTTTCTGAAAATTTCACGACCGTTCCTATGGCAGCCATATGATATAGTAGTACGATTTTTATAAAATTTAATCCAAAAATCTGAAACAATATAGAAAGCTCATAACCGAGAGTTGATCAAGATACGTTGAAAAACAGTGAAGTTATAATTTTTTTTCAACATATCTACGGATTGTTTGTATGGCAACTTATGATATGGTTAACCGATCCAGCTCGTTCCGACATATATACGAGTGAGAGTATATAAAAGACTAGACTAGAAGATTCATTCAGATATCTTAAAAACTGAGGGACTAGTTTGCGTAGAAACGGACAGACAGACAGACGGACATGGCTAGATCGACTCGGCTGTTGATGCTGATCAAGAATATACATACTTTATAGGGTCGGAGATGACTTCCTCACTGCGTTGCAAACTTCTGACTGAAGTTATAATACCCTGCAAGGGTATAAAAAAGATATCTTCGGCACCCGTTCCCGGCCTGTTCCGACTTATGTACGAGTGAGAGTATACAAAGACTATCTGCAGTTTAAATAGTTTAAAATTAGTTTAATTTAAAATATTGCCTTAGGATTTGTAGAAAGTTGTGTTTAAATCGGTCGACCTAAAAAGTCACATCCGTTTTCTGTCCAGTGTAAATCAGTTGAATGTTGCAATTATCTCAAAAATGAAAAATTACATAAAATCTATCTGTGCAAAAACTATATGTTAAGACTTTCATCTGAAGGTAATATCGTTTCCTTTCTACCATTATTTCACTTTGAATGTGTACAGAGGTCGCATGTGCAATTTAGGGATTGGAAATTTGGGCATTTCCAGTATGGCGATCGTTAAATTCATACGGAGAAAAGTGGAAAAATATACCTAAAACTAATATTTTATGGAAATTTTTTCTGCACGAAAAGACAAAAGGCAGTTTTTAAGGGCTTGCCGATTCGAAAATTTTTCTAAAAACACTGCATCGCGATCGTTACAGAAAACAGTAGTCAAATTTTATTTCATCAGGAAAATTTCAAAGAAAAATTTATAATAGACAAAAAAAAAATAATGTAGTCTTCCGTTTTGAGGAATTATATTGAATTATAATTATTATTTTATTTATTGTAGCAGTTTATTTCAAATTTGTATCGTTACATCGCGATCGTTACGATAATTCCATTATACTTTTGATGTTGTTTTTTACTATTAAAGTAAAATTAGAAAAGCATATATCCGTATTATTTCGACTCTTTGCATTCTTCTAGTGATATTCGAAAACAAACGTCGAAGCATATTGCTTATTTTCAAAAATGTTCTTTTCAAAAAAAAAAAAAGGTATTTTATTTACTTATTTATCAAATAATGAAAAATCGCGATTGCGCGAATATGCATTTGAATATTTTGGTTTAGAATATGCTAGTCTTTTGAACTTGATCAATTTGAACATTTTTTAATGTAACTAAGTTGAACAATCACAAATCACTAGAGAAATTTTGTTTTTGGCCTCGGTAGACTTTTTCTGAAAAAGCCCATTGTATTGCATTTAATGTCTGCAAAGCCGCCCGAGCAGTAAAATGACAACAACCTCTCAAATTTCTATAAAGTGTGCTTGAGATATTTGGTGCAGATAAGGCTAGAAAACACCTCAGGTCATCACTGACGAAATTAAAAACAGCTTTCAGCCATTTGTGCCTTGGTAATAAAAAAATGTAATTACAAAATTTTGTCCGATATATATTACTTCAAAGTAATAAATAAAAACAAGTGTGGGGCTCGCCTTTAGGTTGAAAACTTCGGCGTTACTGTTTTAATATAAAATCTAAGTTCCCAACGTATAGGCAAGCCGTTACAATTTTTTTTAATTACCAGGGGTAGAACAAACCCGAGATATGGGGTAAAAGTAAGCGATTCATTTTCTGTCGCGTTTATTGGAACGTGGGATCAAAAATCATCATTAGGTACCTGATATAGGTTCTAGCTCAGAATGAGATTATTGAGATGAAATGGGCCGAGCATTATTAGATGTCGAGGCATAGAAAGCGCTTAATTGGTTCAATGAGCAATATAAAGCATCTCGCATTTTTTTTTGGGCCGCAGCCACAATCGCTACGATGGCAAAATCCAATTCGGACATAGTGGATGTTTCAACTGCTTAATACTGATTGACACTGCGTTACCGACTTTAGGTGCACAAACCAAGAATTAAGTTTAGTGCCCGCTGCAATTTGCGCACCGCGCAAACCAGCTTTGCATCTGATCTTTTGCAGTTTGATCTCAGGTGCTATGAACACTGATTTATTTTCTGCAACACTTTAGATTAAGACACCTAAAGCATTCATCTGCAATAATTTTTTTAGCACGGTCAGAGGGTATACTTACATTTAAAGACATAAATTTCTGAAAGTCTGCATGTTACTAACAGAACCGATTATTTTCAAACGTGGACCATTTAAAGTTGACACTTTATGAAAACCCCATATAAAATCACTAACAGGAAAAAAATGGTTTCTAAATAAAATTATTAAATTTAATGTCCATCCTTACAAATTGTATTATTTAACTTTATATACTGCTATATGTTGAAGCAGGTAAATCACTTTTTGAACTGGAACGCACTAGCATTCCATGGACAAGTTTTAATATATTTCATCTCGAACGGTATATCAAGTAATCTAATCTTAAACGTAAGTACGCTTACAAAAGTAAGTTTTATGAGCTTAGATAGTTGATTGCATCTACTTATATCTATATTTAAAACTAAGATTTAGCATTTAATCAATACGCATTTTTGTATGTTAAATGTTTATCTATGGCAATGAAAGAGAGTATAATTTAGTTAATTGGATTTTAACTGTTTAAAAATAATTAATCAAATAATTAAAAAGATTTATTTTTTATAAAATATCCGTAGCAAATTTTATTTAACTAATTCTTATTTGTAAATGTGATTATTTTTATTCATTTAATTTGTTATTAAGTGGATAAAATTAACTTATAAAAATGGCAAAGAATGGATAACCTAGAATACGTTAACTGCCCTTATTGTATTCTAATTTTTCTTGACCTACGAGATAATAAGCTGTAAAATATTTTTGCATACTAAGAAGCCAAATATTTTATTTTATTTGAAATATATTATATAATGGCTGCCTTAATTATTTTGACATGTAAAATGTAATACCATTATTATTTTTTATTTACATGTGTGCTCTTTGAGTACTTTTGTACAAACTTGACATTTAACCTGGCAACACCAGTGGAACTTGCAATTGCAGCGCTCGTGAACTATAATATTTTTAGTATTATAGCCTCGCCCACAGCAAAGAATGGCACAGCTTTCTAGTCCGGATGAGTTTAAACGGCAAACACGTCCATGAGTACCTTTAAAAAAAGTAATTAAACTCTTGACTTCTTACATAAATTTAATATATTTACCTGGCCAGTGTAACATTTGACTCGTTCGACACCAGTTCGGACTTTCGTCCAAATAAATAAGGTCATGGGCTGTGGGCACGTTAAATTGCGAATCTTTCACCTGAAGCCGTCCACGCTTGTTAATCTGTACTTTCGTTGCTTGTTCATATTTCCTATGCAAATAATCACCTGAAAAAGGGTTAGGGAACATTATGAAGCCAATCAAAAAAGCATCTTATAGAGGTATGATAAATGTGACGATAGCAGGTTCAACTTTAAAATATTTTCACACCAAAGTTTTTGAAGTAGTATATAATAAATATGTTAATCAATTATAAAATAGAAATTATTTTTTTAACATTAAACCATTTATAAACTACGGACGCGTCTCCGGTTAAACTAAGTTTTTCAACTCGCTCTGTTTCATAGATAGAAAACCAAAACTTCAATTTGGCAGACATCAGAATAACAATTTTTTTTTATTTGGAAATGGCCAATCAAATTGTTTATTGAAAAGCTGAAGTAGGGATTTGCGACAGCGGCACCAACAGGTACCATTTGGGACAAACATAAAGACTACAAAAACTGCACTTTACTAATTTATTAGTCGAACCCGAATGTGAGGCAGACGGCAACTCGGACTTGAGAGACGCCACAGACAACTCTCAAAATCTTGCGGAGATCTCAATAAATCAAGATCGTTCACAAAAACTAGGCGAGAGCGCACTTAGACGAGAGTAGGCTAGGCTCACTCGAGGGATTACTCTAGGTGAAATGCAGAGACAGGGTTGCTTTTGCTTAGATAGATGTCCTGAACACAAATGGCCAATCACACTGATTTTTTACCTTTTTTTTGATATATCTCGTAGAAGGCAGATTCGAGTTTAGCGCATTAAAAACCGTTGGAAAAGTATATTCCATTTTATTTATTTACTTAATTATTCATTTTACCACAATCATCACTAATATTAAGATTTTCGCACAAATCAAAACTATTAGTTTAAAATTACTGACATTATTCTATTAAAATTACAATAAAATAAGTAATATGGATTTGAAAGTGGCTCTCTCAGTACCTCCACAGTGAGGCGCGAGGTATCACTTGTTGACTCATTTGAGTTTAATTTGAATTTGTTTTGTTTTTCTGAAGTCTAGTGTAAGTTAGTGTAGGGCGAAGGCGGGAACACAATAAAGCTCTCTCTCTCGCTCATTGCGAATTCGCCCCGCCTTCGCCAACCGTCGTCAAGCTAGGCTTTAAGTGCTCTTGTGTGAAATATAAGAAATTGTCGGAAAATTGAAATCAGATCGAGCGCACGTCTTTTCGTTTTCGTCTTGCCAAAATAAAATATTCTTGCCACCAAAGTTTTTTCGGTTTTTATTTCTAAAAAACTGTTTAGAAATTTCATGGCGCCCCCGGGTGGACAAGAATTATTTTAAATAAAAAAGGCAACAAATTAAAAGTGACAGTGACACAAAATTAAAAGTGACAGTGACACATACAAATAAAAAATGCAATTAAAAAATTATATTTTTTTTCTGTGCATCGAAAAGTATTTGTTATTAAAACAAATAATTGTTGCCCGCGACGCGCTATTTGTTATTAACAATATTCGTGTCGGTCGCGAAATTAATTTCTTCCTGCGCCGAACTCCAGCCATCACCGAGGGATCTCACCAAAGGAAAGGAGAAAGAGGTATTTGTGCAAAAAATTGAGTTGAGAGTTGGAGACAATTTAATATTTGTTTATTGTTTTGTGCTGAAAAATTGCACCTCGCTTTCAATTCTTGGCACATACGTATCAATATAGTAGAGCTAGATTTGCATGAAAATTATATTATTATATATTATATTATATTATTAT